>SNQJ01S0055417.1:122319-132893 GCA_010110895.2 Picea sitchensis
AGGTTGGAATATGAGCGTGTTGATATGTATGACAATAAACGTGATAAAAGGGGTCAAAAAGAATGTGGCAGAAAAATAATATGTGGGAAGTGAACAAGAGGGCCACTTTTGTGATTGTTCAAGAGCCTCAACAACTTTACCAATTACTGTATCATCCTTGTTGAATGCTTGTAGTAAACTAGTGTCTATTTGAGAGCCTGTATCATGTGCAACTTCAAAATTGATCACCGACCATCTTCATCATAAATTAAAATATTCTTTAATGACATCTTCTTTGAATGTGTAGCAACAACTCAACGGGAATGCACAAGACTTTGCGCAAGCAATTGTGAAATGAGAGGGGGAGCCTCACAATGCTTTTCCGGCTAAGTATTGTTGACAAAAATCGTCGTCAACAGGAGGGGGATGACGTCACCCTAAAAAGATCAAATTAGGGTTTTATTTGTCAAATTTATGTAAAATTGGATTTTCTCATGTAAACTGGCCATATCGGCCTTTTTGACCTAATTTTGTAATTGAAAGTCATTTTCATTTTATAAATATGGGATTTTCCCCTTATATTTTTTCATCATTCATTCACTCACTCTTTGGTTGAACTAAGTGGTGTGCAACTCTTGGAGGAGGCTTATATTGGTGTTTTTAGCATTTTTCTTGGTGGAAAGTCTTCAACTAGGTTAATTGCTAGATTATTCTTGGTGAATGTAAGTGAATTTCTGCAATTCTTCTTTACTTTGAATGGTTATAGTACATTTACTTTGAATTTTTTCCAAGATTATGAAATTGCTAGCTTAAAACCCAAGGATATCAAGCACATGTCATTGTCCTTGTCTTAACAGCTTTTCACCTAATAGATTGTGCTAGAAACCCTACCTTTTGAAGCAATGTGCTAGAGCCCTACCATTGTAGCACTCTAGTATCTTTTTCTTCATCAAGCCATTGTTTACTTCAAGCTTGAGCTAAAGAAGAAGGAAAACCGCTAGGGCCTAGGGTTACCTACTTCCTAGTAGTCTTTTTCCTTCTAAGGCTTGTTGATTGAGGCCTTGGGTTACCAACAAATCAACCATCATCCTTCTTTGTCCTTAGCTCATACATTATCATTTGATTCCTTCAAGATTGTTGCTGCAAAAAAGTGACTCCATTATCCCTAAAGGCACTAATCTAGACATTCTATTTGATTGATTGATGAGAACAACACTTAAAACTTTTACCTCAAGCTATTTACTAACCTTTCCTAACCCTAGATTAGACTAATTCACTAACCTTCTTGTTTCCGTTACAAATGTAAGCTACAACCAATTATTACAGTAGTAAAATCTCGTAAAAGTAATTGCAAAAGTTTATTTTTACACTGCCTCATTAGCTTCTGACAAGTGCTAGGACATTGCTATTGTTGGATTATCACTTTTGGTCATTGTGAAGCTTATTTAAGGCATTGATTGTGAAGCTATCATCTTATATACATTATTGTTATAAAATTTATGTTTGCTTCATCTTGCATCAACTTATTGCTTTTATCGACAAGTCCAAGGTTTTATGAATCACTAACATCAAATTGTACTTGCAAAAGATATTTTTTTCTTGTTGCTTTGTTCTGTGAAGGTACACTCAAGCATATCATTGCTTCATTTGCTAAAACTTTGGGACTTTCTGATCAGTGTGACTTGTGAGAGGGGACATCTTTTATTGACACTTCAACCTTTGCCTTTTCAAACCCCCAAGTCACCGAGGACGTCTCCCCTGGGATATCATCCCTAAATAGAAATATGTGTCTTATTAAGGTGGCAGTGATAGGACAACCTCATGTTACGCCAATTTTCCCTCCTTTAGCCTTTTCCTTTAGGAGAAGTATAAGTTGTGCGATAACATTTTGGCACCGTTGTCGAGGAACACTGTGTCAATTCTCCTCAAAGAAGACACTTTTCGGTAAGTCTTTCCTCAAAATCCTTTACTTTACAAATCTTACCTAGCAAATCCACTGAAGGTGATCCCCTCATCCCTTTGATAATTTCAAGAAATCTATTTGGCGACTCCACTAATGAAAAAACCAACCATGACTTCTCAATGGGACCGGGGAAATTTCAAACCCTTAGACATCAATAAAATCTCAGGATACCCTAGGAAAATCCCCCCTAAGTACGAAAAATGGCTCCCTATATTCACTGGTATTAATGGGGAGAGAGATCACTATCACATGGCTTATTTTTGGACTTTATTTCAACTCCACCCTATCAGTGATGATGCTGAAGATTTGGTAATGAAACTCTTCTCTACCACTCTTCATGGCAATGCTAGGGAGTGGTATGATGACCTCCCTGATGCTATCATCACATATATGGTCCAATTTTAATATACCTTTCTCAAAAGATGGGGTATTAAGTTGGAAGACATCCCAATACTACTAAAAATACTCGATCATATAAAACAAACTGAGAATGAAACTGTCAGATAGTTCCAAGATAGATTTTAGGACCTACTATTTCAAATTCCTGGAAGCCATCATCCTGAAGACAAGTACCTTGTTTATTTCTATACCAATGCACTCTTAGTGCATTTAGGGTTTCCCCTCAGTAAAAAGGGCCCAAGAACTCTCCATGAAGCTCATGACATGGCTAAAGACATTGAGGCAAATGTTTCATTGTCCAAGGAAAGACATCTCTTTACCCCAGATACTCTTAGTTTGGAAAGATTAGTTTCCCTTGAAAACTTTACTGATGATTTCCAAGAAGAAGGGGAACGAATAATCAACCAACAAGAGGCTAAGGAGAAGGATCATGATGAGGTTTTCCAATCCCACAAGGAAGAGCAGAGGATTACTCATTCTTCTGCCAAGAATAATGAAGACAGGCTTGAGGAATTAGAACCTGAGGATATCAAACACGATGATGAAGAATTGATGAGTGCTCCTCCCTCTGATGAAGCCATCCAAAATCCCATTTTTCTAGCACAAGACGAAGAATATGAGGTTAGTCACTTTCCTTTTCAGGTTTTTGATAATACCTTATTCTATGATTCAGAGAATGAAGAAGAAATGGAACCCTTGGACAAGCTAGATCCTTTGTATTATAAAGTTGAAGAAAGTCTTCCATTTGATGAAGTTATCCAAATTCTTGAATCTCCTTCATAGGAAGAAGTAAGAACGGTGAGTTATTTCCCTTTCCAAAATTTTGATCTTTCTTTATTTTATGATTTGGAAAGTGAAGAGGTGCTAGAGGATCCCTTAGATGCTTTAAATCCTTCATGTTATGATAAAGGTAGTGACATTGTTAATAATATTGATGAGTTCATACATGTTGGAAGGCATAAGTGGGATGTGATTGGTTCTAATAAAGATCCCATTTACGACATTGAAGGTCATTTCTAGAAGTTTCCTTTGCAACTATCATATGAGGTTACTAATTTTGACAATTGGCAACAATGAGATGATATAATTACAGATACTTTCCAAACACCCATGGATGACCTAGTCCTATATTCTCCTAATGATTTTCGGTCATACCTTGAGGATTTTGATGAGTACTCCTCTGAGCATTTGGATATTTTCTATGAAGAAAATTATCAACCATCGTTATGCTCAGATCTTGATAAGAGTGAGGAAGTTACTTTCTTGAAGCAGGATACTTATGATAATATTTTCCAACTCCCTTTGATCACTCTACCTCTCTATGTCACTAAGGGTATGGTTTGGAAACATGCCCCTTATCCCAAGTCTTATGTAGGACAAAGCCTCCTTTGGGGATTTAGGGGAAGGTTGACTACCTTAAGAAGAAGCCTATTATCACGGTCTTCCAGCTTCCCCTTAAGAAATTGTCAGTCGTCCTCTAGGTTCTTTCTAGTCCCTTCCCAGGCCTCAGATTGTGAAGATGTCTGAGGTAGCCAGCCTTCAGAATCTTTGAGTCAGTCTTTTGAACCTTTGACTTTTCACGATCCCTTTATGAGATGGATTGAGAACTTTCCTGAGAGTATGACTTGGCACTTTTTTTCCCTCCCACCTGCCTCCATGAGTTAGACCTTACGATTTCCAATGATACAATACATTTTCTAACTCATGTTATTTTTGTTCTTAACTTATCATTGCTTTGGTTTATGATGAAACACAGAGGTAGGTATTGTGAGACATTGCTAGGATGGTTTCACTGGCTATTTGACTACACCTATAATTCAACCAATAGGTAAGTAGGTAGGCATTTTTCATTCATTGTATATACGATATTCATTTCATGCTAGAGTAGTTGTATTTCCATTTGTATATATGCTTGCTTACTTTCATTTTAAATTACCATATATGAGCCAGGGGTGATATCACCACCCCAAATGATTACTAATAGATTTTGTTGAGATCTATCAGGTTAGAGGTCATACCAAATATGTTAAGGTTCTCATGCGCTCTATGATGAGCACATGTCCCCGAGTTGGAGCCAGATGTTATCCCCTAGCCTAGGGATAACTAAGGAGATTATGTCCCGAGGCCCACAAGTCCTAGACATGNCATGGGACCCGACGCTCTTCCGATCTAAACGGGTCCCATGTCGTCCCGAGGCCCACAAGTCCTAGACATGGAGTACCGAGAGCCATATTGACTTGATCCTGGGCCTGGAGGGCTCATCCTTTTTCTTCAGTGCCTCCATCCTGTTAGCAACAACAACATCCATCACATCGGCCTGGTCCTTCAGTAGTAGTGGGCCTTGCTCCATGAGGTAATGAGTCTGGGTATCATGGTATGTGTCACTCTAATTCTCAAAACATTTGAATATGTACATTTAATTCTCTTTTACTTCATGACGTGTTCTTGGACTTTATGCCTTTTGACTTTTCCACACCTGGGGGGGATGATAAGATTCCCTAGCAAGTTGGTTCCCTTAGGAGTGAGTTGCCACTGGGTGGGTTCATGAAAGGTCATCATCCATTCCCACCATACTTATCACTTTTCATCATCTTCCCTCTCATCCATCCTGTGCATTGGATCGAGCATTGGGTTTTCCAAGCTAACAAAGGGTTGTACCTTGCCTTGTGGGAAGAAGGGGCTGAGGTCCAGAGGGTAAAATTAGTTGGAAAACGATAAAATCCAAAAGAACAAAAACTTCAAATGCTTCTTCGAGGGATCCCCGAGAAAGAAGTAAAAGGCGTCTCAACAAGAAATGGAGGGACCCATAAAATAATAAACTCAAGACCTAGTTGGAGGATCGGGGTTCTCATCACGAGCCATCCTATTAGGTCCATGGGCTTGTAGCGGTATGACACTACCATTCAGTTGGTCATCATTCCAGGGTAGTGGATCTTGGTGGAATAGCTAAGAGAAAGGGGGTCGCATCACGAGCCAACCTTCTCATCTCCATGAAATGATTGTGGGTAATGCTATCACCACTAGTCACCACGCCAGGGTAGTGTCCCCCAACTATTCTCTTGAAATAAAAAGCAATAAGATAAAAAGTTAAAAGGGAATTGAATGGGCTTGGAAACATTTGCATCCATGACAAGGTGAAGCTCACCCTCTTCAGAGGCACCCACAGGTAATCCATACATTTCCATATCATCATTGCACCCATTTGCCCAAACATACCCATACCATCTTATGCACTTACATTACCTAGATTGGTATTCACCTAGAAACATCCCACATCTAAGGAGAATTATCCCAATAGGACTTCGTGAAACCCTCTCCAAACCTGGCTTGTAGAATAGCATAACATCTTTGAGCACTTGTCTGGGAAAGGGGGGTTTTATGCACATGTTTAGATAGCTTGATTATTAGATGTGATTGGCATTGCTATGATCTCTATGACTTATGATCCCATGGAGGGCGTACTTGTTGTTGTTGTAAGACCATTCCCAACGGACAGGTACACATGGGAAGATGATTAGCTCGAACCTCCATAGGGATAAAATCCCACCACATGGATGTTGAGACCCCAACAAGGGGAAGACATATACTAGAGGCTTGTACCAGAGAGAGAGGAGGACATTCCAGCAGAGACAGCCTGGCAGTCCTAGACCCAGGGGGGTCTTTCCCTCCCACATGATGTTGGCCCATGAAGGCCCTTGACGTCATCATTCAGAGCCTTGACGTCACCCAATTGAGTACCCCAGCTTGAGGACGACATTGGTTGGCACGTGTGACAGTTCCAGAGGGGTTTTAAGCCCTAATTTTCTACTTGTAGGGCCAACATTCCAGCAAGGAATCTAACGTCACCCTATGAGGGGCATGACATCACCCTAAAAATCTCAAATTAGGGTTTTATTTGTCAAATTTATGTAAAATTGGATTTTCTCATGTAAACTAGCCATGTCAGCCTTTTGACCTAATTTCGTAATTGAAGGTCATTTTCATTGTATAAATAGGGGATTTTCCCCTTGTATTTTTTCATCGTTCATTCACTCACTAAGTGAGGTCTAAAATTTCAGCCCCTTAAGGCTCTTTGGCTGAACTAAGTGGTATACAACTCTTGGAGGAGGCTTATATTGGTATTTTTGGCATTTTTCTTGGTGGAAAGTCTTCAACTAGGCTAATTGCTAGATTATTCTTGGTGAATGTAAGTGAATTTCTGCAATTCTTCTTTACTTTTAATGGTTATAGTACATATAATTTTCATTTTTTCCAAGATTATGAAATTGCTAGCTTAAAACACTAGGAGATCAAGCACATGTTATTGTCCTTATCTTAATAGCTTTTCACCTACTAGATTGTGCTAGAAACCCTACCTTTTGAAGCATTGTGCTAGATCCCTAGCATTGTAGCACTCTAGTATCATTTGCTTCATCAAGCCATTGTTTACTTCAAGCTTGAGCTAAAGAAGAAGGAAAACATCTAGGCCTAGGGTTACCTACTTCCTAGTAGTCGTTTTCCTTCTAAGGCTTGTTGATTGAGGCCTTTGGTTACCAACACCTCAACCATCATCCTTCTTTATCCTTATCTCATACATTATCATTTGATTCCTTCAAGATTGTTGCTGCAAAAAAGTGACTCCATTAGCCGTAAATACACTAATCTAGATCTTCTATTTGATTGATTGATGAGAACAACACTTAAAACTTTACCTCAAGCTATTACTAACCTTTCTTAACCCTAGATTAGACTAATTCACTACGCTTCTTTCTGTTGTTACAAAATTAAGCTACAGCCAATTATTACAACAGTAAAAGATCTTAAAAGCAATTGCAAAAGTTGATTTTTACATTGCCTCATTAGCTTCTAACAAGTACCAGGACATTGCTATTGTTGGATTATCATTTTTGGTCATTGTGAAGCTTATTTAAGGCATTGATTATGAAGCTATCATTGTGTATGCATTTTTGTTATAAAAAAAAAATTTGCTTCATCTTGCATCAACTTATTGATTTTATCAACAATTCCAAGGTTTTATGAAGCATTAACATCAAATTCTACTTGCAAAAGATATTGTTTTCTTGTTTCTTTGTTCTGGGTAGGTACACTCAATCATATCATTGCTTCTTTCGCTAAAACTTTGGGACTTTCTTATCAATGTGACTTGTGAGAGAGGACATCTTTTATTGACACTTCAACCTTTTCCTTCTCAAACCCCTAGGTCACTAAGGATGTCTCCCTTGGGATACCATCCCTAAATAGAAATATGTGTCTTATTAAGGTGATAGTGATAGGACAACCTCCTGTTACGCCAATTTTCCCTCCTTTAGTCTTTTCCTTTAGAACGAGTACAAGTTCTGCGATAACAGGTACAATAAGGAATGTATTGTAACGAACTTGGAATGTAAGTCCCTCAATTGAGAGAACCATGGTGAACGTCAAGAGAGGACTGAGAGTAAAGTGAACTGCATAATCGATGAGATCAATAGTATGAAGACCAATGTATTCCTTGTATTTGCTTAATGGACTTGTGTTGTTAGTGTCCAAGAAAGAAAAGGAAAGAAGAATCTAAAGGAGATTCATTAGGAAGGCGGGAAATGATGTTTAGGTTTTTTTATTTCATGTTGGCATCCACTAGTTTATGTTTGACATTGTTTTTATGTCAACCTAGCTATGTCATAACTTATTTGGAAATCGGTTGTAGTAAATTTTTGTTTTTGGAATGTTTGAATATATGATTTTACCAAGAGAATTCTCTAGTGATAGTCTCTAGATAGTCCTGTAGTCCAACTTTTTAGATTTTTTGCAAAACATGGTTTAGTTAGGCTCCAAACTCTCTCCCTCTCTCTAGTCTTTTTGTATCATTGTTATTTTAATAGAATCTTTATGTGTACCAAAAAAAACATTATTAAAATGTTTATTTGTGCTTAAATAACTAAAATCATGGGGAAATAAATTCTTAGTCTTAAAATATAATCAAAGTCTAAATCTTCAATTCATAATAATAATTGTGTTACTCAATTTTACCAAGTAACTCTATAGAAAAATGTGTCAAACATAATTCCTTATAGATCTATGAAAATCAGGTGTCTAGTGTAATTCTTAACAAATTTGAGAATAAGGTAGTTGTGGCATGTACATATTGATCTTGTTTCATGTTGATGTGAACGAGTAACATTGTATTGAATATGTGGAAAAGTATAGAAAACATAATCTTGGTAAAAATGTTATTTCTCTTTATTTGAATTGATAACTTCATGAATGGCCCTGAAAACAAAACAATTGATTTTCTCTTTAATCTCTCAAAGCACATACAAAGTATTGGTATATTTATATGGCATGAAAAACACAAGTAAAACCAAATTGTAGTGCATTTTATTGTAGATGTAATAATATTTATATGCATAAAGTTTTCCTAAGAAAAGGAAAGGAGATTTTGTAGTTGTAGAAACATTTTTTTCTTCATAGCATATGTAACTTTATCTTTACACTCATGTGTTCCTAACAATAGACATGCACAAATAAGGAGAGTAGAATAAGACTAATAAACAAGTTGCGACACTAAAGAGAGGGCAATACAACTCAAACTACATGGAACTAATGACAATGGAATCAAATCACTATATGGTCTAGTGACATAATCAATACTCTCTTACAACACTCTAGAATGTAGAAGAACTTTGGCCTTTGCTATTGTTGTTGTGAGTTGTACTTGCATCACCCAGTAAACATGTGAAATTTGATTGATATTTTGGAATGCCAACAATGCCCAGAAAAGCATCTCTAGTGGATTGGAGTGTGCCCACAATGTCCATCATAGTAGGTCGTCCTTTAGGAGAATCTCTTGTGCAAAGAAAAGCCATACTTATGGATTGACTAAGGCAGTTGAGATCCTTATCTGCTTGAGTTCTCGTACTAGTTCTTAATAAACTCTTGTCCACCAGTTCCCCTAGTTGATTTGGAAAACAACCACCTACCCATTTGTGCAAGTTCATTCCCTCCACAAACATGTTTTGGGTAGGCTTATTTCTAGTTAGCATCTCCAATAACACTATTCCATAGCTATAAACATCACCATTTGTTGTGACATGTCCACCCAATCCATATTATGCATTCAAACATACTCATCATACGGTTTCTAAATCAAATTGTTTAATAAAATATGAAACTCATGAAATTGTCTAACATGCCATCTAGTTCAAACAATACCTGGAGGAATGTAGCCTGCAGATCCCTTAATTGAAAGTGTAGAAGTGAAAGTTGAATCCTAATTATTTGTAAAACATATGGTCGAAATCCCAAAGTCTATTAAATATGTTGTCATATATTCACCAAGAAGCACATTGTTTGGTTTCAAATCAAAATGGATCACTTACATGAAACAATAGTGATGGAGATATGCCATGCCCTGGCTTCATCAACCTTGAAGATCATTGTTGCCGACGATAACTTGAGAATTCTATTGAAAGTTGATGGTGCCAAAGAAATTAGCAATTGTCCCTGTAACTGAATAATTCTCTAGTCTTTCTCGTAATTATTTGTACACCATACAACCATCTGTAGCATCAAGGACTTCCTAAACAGACCCTTCCTTAGAAGTTTATTTTATACAAATATCATTAGCATTTGTTTCTTGAGGTGGAAATGTAGAATAATATTTGTAAACTCTATACCAGTGATATTTTGGATCTTCTCGTGTGAATTTATTTAGAGTATCCCCACAAAATATTTCTTTCCTTCTAGCCATCATGCTTTAGAGTTGGAAAATTATCTACAATATTTTTGAACGTTAATACCAAAGTAATTATTTTTACATAATAAACCTTGAAGCTCTTTTTTTGAAAGAATGATTAAGGTGAATTTAATTTGAATTTATTGAGAATGGTCTCGAGAAAATCGCCATAAATAATTTTCCTTTGGTAAGTAACCATTTGCTATTTCTCGTGGGATATGCATTTAATATTCCTCGGAGAATGTGACAAGAAGGAATGGGGATTCATGGTGAGGCGACGGAGGAATGGATGTATACAAAAAATCAATGGAGTAAATCTAATCCCGCGACTGCACAGTAATATCTCAAAATTTGACAAGTGTCGCAAAGAAGATGGACAGAGGAAAGAAAATAATATTTTTAAATACTTGTGATACAATCTCCACTTCTGTGGTAAAACATTGAATTATCTAAGTATAGAAATGTCAAGAGAGAGAGGTGAAGTCTCAAGAAATGACTAAGTACCATGAAGCGAATGGAAGG
>SNQJ01S0055417.1:132903-146520 GCA_010110895.2 Picea sitchensis
CGTAGATCCGAGTGCCCAATTCTTGGCCACTAAGATTAGTGCACCCTTCTTCTATCTTATCCCATCCTTCCACTTTAGAGTGATTTGATGGCTGAAGTTTACTTCGGATGATCCGAAGGTCGAGGATTCATTTTGGCTCTCCGGGTATCCGGACTTCAGAGATTTCAAATCTCAAAATGACGCTCTGGATCAGATGACCCAGATCTTCTTTGGATGATCTAATGCTTGAGATTTACTCCAGATGATATGATGGCTGAGATCTATTTCGAATGATCGGACAATCTATATTTACTTTGACTCTCCGACTCTCCGGGCTTCAGGGATTTCAAATCTCAAACTTAAAATTTCTCAAAGGAATTTCTCTGAAGTTCACGATCTGTCGCCACGTATCCCTTTGTATCTGATGGTTGTAATTCACTCTGGCTCTCCAAATATATGGGCTTTGTGTATTTCAGTTCTCAACATGAAATTCTTAAAGTGAGATTTCTTCGAAGCATAACCTCCTCGCAACTTTAGACCTGAAACAAATGAAGTTCATTGATCATGATCTTGGATCGACGACTCGATTTGTATGTGATGCATCTTTGCCTTGGTTTAGATCCAACGACCCTCCAACTTTGATTTGATCCGATGACTGACGGGAATTCGGGTGATCCATATCTTATATCTCAACCCTTACTTATCCTGTCCTTCCACTAATTCAATCTGACGGTTGTCGGGTATTCCTCCTGAGCTTATCCTTCTTGCAAATCCACTAGATCTAACGATTGCTGGTCCTTTGCGCTCAGATCCAACAGATGGGATCTGTTCCTCCCTTGTGCATTCGTTCCTCCTATCTGGACTCTGATCTAATGGTCTAGATTCTTCACAGTGTTCGATCCAAAGACCATTTTCGCTCCTCCTCATGATCTTACACTTCCTCCCAACTTGGAAGAATTTCTAAGTGTCAAAGGCCTCATCCTTTGATCCTTCCGCACACTTGGCCCTAACGCACACTTGCGCTCTGCGTACAACTCTACGCTATTCCTCCTGAGCTTTGATTCCTTCTATAATATCATGGATTCTAAGGAATCCTGCACATGGTCCTTGCGACCTTCATGATAACCTCTGACTATATGGAAACTCCAACTCTGTGCCCTGTGTTAGTCCTCTTGAGATTTTAGACAATAGTTTCTCATGTTCTCGTCATTCCCAATCCTATCATTGTTTCTTTCCTATTTGTCGTCATTTCACACTCTGCCTGTAATCATGCCATCGTCGTTGTTGTTCTTGCCATCAATGACAAGCACACTCTGCCTGTAAACATGCCAACAGATGTGGCCGTGACAATGATGTGATAGTGACAATGACAATGATAGTGGTAATGACAATGGAAGTGAAAGTGATAGGGTTTTTGGTAGTGATAGTGGCAGGGTCCGTGACAATTGGTCTACACTTATATTTTAGGGTCGCAGGATGAGGCGAGGAAAGGGGGTTGTAGCCTCCTTCCGGTTGGAGCCAAAGATTCATAGAGTTGGAGCCTGAGAGGTAGGTGGTTGTAGCCAGAGAATCCAGGGGGTTGTAGTCTCCTTCTGGTTGGAGCCAGAGAATTCAGGGAGTTGTATCTTCCTTAAGGTTGGAGCCTATAAATAGGGGATTGGATCCTCCTTCCAGTTGCAGCTAGAGAATTGGGAAGTTGGTGTTTTCTATGAATGAATTCTTGATATATATAATAAAGCATTTTGTGGTTTTCTCCCATTTGGGTTTCCACGTAAATACTGGTGTATTGTTTTCTTGATTTGATGAGGAATATATATTGTGGATAAAAGTGATATAAAATTCTCATAGCGATTCACCCCCCCTCCCCTCACTATTCCAACATACACTTCTTCGAAAATAGGTAAAAATAAAAATGAGATTTTATTTTCGAGAACCATATTTTTCATCACACTTTTGGGACATGTTGTGATCCTTTTGATGGGTTGTGACAGACTCAATTTTAATCCCTATTCACAACTAATTGAATCTTATTGTTTTATTACATAATGTATGGCCAAGTTTTCTTTGAGATGAAAAATGAAAAATAAAGTGAGTGCATTGAGTTATTCAAGGCCAAATTTGTTTTCTTTAATATAACATTCAAGTTCCATGAGGGCCAATTAGTTGACATGGTCCATTTGTTGTAGAATTTAACGATCTTTATGAAAACTTTGCATGTTACCATTGAAGGAAAAGCTTTAGGAGGTGTTATAGCAAGATTTTCCTCACCATTGCTATCTTGCACAGAGGGCCTTTTTCCATTTCCCTATGCAGTCTTATTATCCCTTTTTGATGAATCCAGAGCTAAATATATATATTTTTCCACATAAATGCTCCCTAACTGCCTAGAAAGATACATATACGCTTGTTGCTCCACTACAACTCGTGTATATCAGGATTTCTGCCAGAAAATAAAAAAATGAAGTTGGGTTTCCATGTCACGACAGAAGATCTCTGATATTTGGCCTTCCATATATTGGGAACGTTCTGACTCGGCCCTTCAGTTGCATTCTGGAGGCTATAAGAGCACAATTTCGATCTATGGAAAAGAGGAGAAAGCATTCAACTTTGAGAGAAAAGTTACTTTGGAGAAATTACTTCATATTGAGTCTGCATCCCTTTGTCCCTCAAGTCTAAACACAGTGTTCATCCCCCAAGCTCTTCCCTTATTGTTGAGAGGACGTCATTGCCTCTTTTCTATGAGCTTGCCTTTGGTGGAGGATTGAAGTGGTGGAGACCCAGCTAGAAGGAACTTGGTTTCTTGGTTTCGAACAGTGCCGACACAGAAGTTTGTAATGTTGATACTTTTGTCGATCAATTATTAATAGAAATACTCCTTTCCTGAAATATCAATATCTTGCAAATATATGATTATTATCCATGGGCATGTTTGTAATGTTTATTAATGGATTGTTCTATCTGATGTGCTAACTCATTTTATATATCGTCACTATATACTTGCATCGCTTGTTTGTTGAGAACTTATTGCAGGTGTAAAGTTTTGGGTCAAAGTGCTCAATGGTGGAACGACATCAAACGATCGAACCGAGGTAGGCTTCTTCCTCGTATTACACATTAGTTTATATAGCACATGTTGGAATTGAGTTGATTTCTGCAGTCATACCTATCTGTTGTGGTTTACCCTTGGCCATAGAGAGTTTTTCCCTTGTAACAGAAATGGTGACTCCGCTGGGGAGAGATATTCCTTCTAAGGGTTGAAGTACTTTTTCTTCTTACATTGCTCTTTTTCCTTTTTGTTTCTTGTCGTATCACTGCTGGACAGATTTTGTTCACTTTGGGTCTGAGCTTTCAGCCTTTTACCCTTGCCTAGCCTTGTTTTAAAGCATATACGCCCTTTTTGCCTTGACAGTCGCGTATACATGCATGTTGTCTCACTACAAGAAGCGTATATATGCTTTGTTCTCCTGATCAGTCACGTATACCACTTCCCCTTGCTTGTTTTCTTTGTTTAGTGACTGCTGGGTAGGATTTGAGGATTATTGAGCCTTCTTGGGTCTCTATAGTGCCTGTTGAGATTATCTAGGATGACAGGAAGCCTGTTGGGAGTTTAATTTTTGGGCAGTGTCTTTCTCTTTGTTTTCGATTTTTAATTTTCCCTTGGTTTCTGGGCTGTTTACTTGGCTGCTTGGTATTGTGCTTGAGTTACTATTTTTATACATGGTGGAATTTATGTATCAGGTGGCTTATCAGTCCATGCATTTTCTTTTTTAAATATTGAAAATACAAAAAATAGGCATTTTGCATTGGTTGCCATTTTTGTCTTTGAACCTTTATCGTTAGCTTAGCACATTTAGCGAAAGATTGCATTTTACTTCTGAGTTGCAGAGTTGAAATTGAAGATTGCACTGTTTTAATTTAGCATATCATTCACTGAAAAGTTAAAGTTAGGCTTTGCATTATATCTATTTTTTATGTGTATGAAGAGTCATAACACCATGAGTTTCATTTCCATACCTTTTTGAGTAACCGCGACCAATAAATTTTACGCTTTAAACTAAAATTGATTAGTAACGATTTTATTTTTTAGGGTGCACAAACTAGCCTAGGATTTAGTGCCTTGGAATAGGATTTTGTGAGTAAACTTCTCCAAGGCAATTAAATCAACATATGTGTCTGAGACAGGGAGTTGAGAAGTCCATTGTATAATTGATAATGTCAGGAGGCTCTACTCACATTGGAGTTAATCACGAGGTCGCGCGAAGTTAGTTGAAGGGATAACCCCCAGATACTCACCTAGCGTCAGAGATATTTTTGTGGATTTATTCATATTTGGGGATCTTGCTAGTGCCCATACCTCTCTAAGAGGCGATACTTTCAAGGTTTCGGGCTTTGCTACCCTTCCCAAACGGTGATCCAGACTTACGACTGCTCGCCTATGCATTGTTTATACAGTGGTTTATTAGTTGCTTGACTTAGGTATCTCATAGGTTACTTGCAGGGGTTATTCTTCTTGTACCCTGAGTCAGATAGGGGTCGGACAACACACAACCTTTATGGAGCATTACCTCTCCGGGGGAATCTGACTGACTAGTTGTTAAGCCTACAAGGGCCCTTATAACTGATTCTGTTACCTCCAAACTTTAGCAGGGAGTCTCAAGTCCCTCCTGAACGAGACATACCTTCTCTAGCGAGGGAGGCCACTCAGCCACTTTAGCTCGTTTGCATGCATATTGGTCGTTCGACTTTTTGGTATGCTCTTTGACTACTAGTTGGCCCTAAGAGTCCGTTGTTGGTTTTATTATCATGGATAGTGGAGTCCCTTTTGCTCCTCCATTCACCACTACCCACTCCATGATGCTTATTCATCTCATGGGGGTAAACCCTTTTGTTTTTTACAATGGTATGCATGATTACAATGCTCAGTCCGCACCTTGGGTCTCTAGTCATTTTTCTATTGATATGCCTTCTCATGTGCAATCCCCTCCTTGGTATACTTATATGAATCCTAGCATTGGACTCAGGGGCACCATCGCTCCCATGCCCACTTTGTCGTTTGATATGAGTCATGTTCCCATGGGAGGTTGGAACCTTCCCCCTTATGGATCCAATCCTAGCTATGCTTTTTCAGGAGCCAGTGCTCAGATGGGTGCTTATTCCACTTATTACACCCCACCCATGTATCTTTCATCTGCCATGTCTGTCCCTTTAAACACTTTTTCTATAACAGGTCCTTAAGTACCCCCAGGTCTTTCGTATGGGGAGAACCAATTTTACGGTTTGGGATACCCTCCTTACGGGACCCCTTCACAAGGGGGAAACATATATCCTCACTTGAATAATCCTTATCCTACCTCAGTATCTTTGCATACCTCAATGATGATGCCCATCGAGACCTCTTCGGACCACTTTGGCATAACCCACCACGTCTCTAAGCAAAGACTAGGAGTACACCAGGATCCTTTCTAGCTTGCAACGTTTCAGAACCCATCTTTCCCGGGACCTTGGAATCAAATGCCGCAATCTATTGCTAGCCCAGCCACTGTCAGCCACACCAGTGCACCATCACCAACCTCTGCTAGTCATGTCGGAGATGGGTCAGCATTTTCTACAAATTATGTCGACAACTCACTTCCAACCTCTGCCAATTATGTTGGGAGCACCATCCTCTTCACCCCAGACCATAGCAGTATCACGTATCCAACCCCTATTCATCATACAGGAAATGACTCTCTTTCCTTGGCCAGTCCCATCGAGAAGCCTAAATGTCTCAAACGTAAGCCTAAATTCCTTTGCAAAACTTATGAAGGAAGTCACCTTACCCACTTGTGTCCGGTTACTTCCGAGACACCAACAGCGTGGGGCTCCCCTAAAATCTCCCCAAGGTCTGAGACACCTACAATCCCCCCTTACATCACTTCTCCTTTGGTTATCTTGGCGGTTTTGTCGAGGCAATTTTCCTCCGACCTCACCCCCTTTGTGGAGGGTGAAGCGCCTCTTGCCCCCATTACTATGCATCCTCTTCAACCTATAATTGAATAAGTGACTACACCAGTGCAATCTCTAGTCAAACCGACTCTCTCTCAAGAGAGTGATGCACCTTCCAATCATGTCATCAACATTCCAAGTCTTCCCCCTTCTGAACAAGAGAGATTCATTCTTCCTTCGAATACTCTCCCTCCAAGTCCTGATGAGGCCCCCTTCAATTGAGATGACCTGATGGGTCATCCCATACCCCCACCTATGTATTTTCCATTAAGAGACATTATTCGAACCATAAAAGAGACTATGTACTCCGTTAGCACTTTCTCTTCATCGACTTGGAAAGATTTGGGCTTTCCCAAGCTTTTGTGAGCTATCCGCAAGATACTGACTTTCGACAGAAGGCCGGGACGGAAGCCTTGGCCTCCCCCTCTACATGTTGATTAGAACAAAAACATGAGTCTTAGTTAAGCTCTTTTCCGACTTGTTATTAAAAATTGAAAAGATCGACGAGTGATTTGTCCCTTTCACACTCGTTAAAACTAGATTTGAAAGATCATGAGTCCTAGTTAAGCTCTTTTCTGACTCGCTATCAAAAATTAAAAAGATTTCCGAGTGAACTTGTCTTTTTCACACTCATAAATTGGATTTGAAAAGACATCTATTTGGCACAAGTTTACCCCTTTTTCACACCAAGTAGACTAAAAGATATAAAAAAAGGACATTTTTTGGCATTAAGTTGTGATTGCATCTCATGCCCTCGCTTGCAGTATTGAGCCTTTAGCCAGTCCTCGCTTTTCATTATAAATCGTTGCCTAAGCAATTTTGCATCCTCAACCAAGTAGAGCCTTGTTTTTATCCTTCGCAATTTGACACCCTATACCCTAGAGGGAACATCACCCTGAGTGTCCATCTCCTGCATGCATTTCCTTACATTAAGCATAGGTACATTCCACTGCTGGAACTAGTTGTGCTTACTTGCGACACTTGTTCCCTCCACTGTATCATAACATTCATTTGTTATGAAAAAAAAAAAAGGACGGGTGGGAAGGGAGTACTATATTGTATTTGGCAGTAGTCGTGTCACCTTTGAACAAANAAAGCACAAAGTTATTGAGTCCTTGAGTCATCATAATTTTGGGTTTAGCATGGCCTTAGGAAGCTAATCTTGTTACAGAGTTTTCTCTACCGACTGGTTACTCTTCAAGTCCATATAGAGAACATTATGGATGCCTCCTGCATCTAATTGTCACATCATTGAGTCTATGCTGCTAGAGTCCACCATATGTCTCATGCTCTTGTTCAAAGGAAGTCTATCAACCTGTGTCGGCCACTCCTCATAAATCTTGACTTTGCATGTCGGCCATACTCATAGTTTGTCTCAATAGTTTGGTAGGTCACCTTGAACTTAGCAATCGACATTTCATTATTGGTCATTGACTGGGTGGTTTCCCTTATGTTCGATGGCAAGAAATCTATTCACACTTTGGGATTCGTGCAATGTCTCAGACACCATTAGAATTATTGGTGGTTTCCTCACCTTTGTTAGTAGTTTTCATCATTGGCTGCTATTCAGAGGGTCTTTTTCAGGCACCGCTTGCATTTGGCACACCCAAAAGATGCACAGGGTCGTTGGTTCATGAGCATGTTCTTCGTACAATCTCCACCAAATCATGAAGCTCCTGCTTTGTTCCTCATGCTGAATGATGAGAGATGCCTTAATGCTCTCCTTCCGACAGGTCTCCTTCTATCGACCTCAACTCATTTATTCTGAATATGAGACCTAGAGTTTTATGAGTACCTTGAAGCTTGCAGTCATTAGCGGCAGACTCTCTCTCTATTAATAGATGGGAATACATCAATGTCTCGTGATCAATGGATATCTCAAGTGTTCGACACCAACTCCTTTATTCACATTTGTAGAGATGTACTCGGTGCCTTGATACCTACTTTCATCATCGGTAGGCTATCTCGCATTTGTTAATGATATACCTCAATGATCGATAATCAAACGATGTCTCATCATGTTTGACCTCAACTCAATTATTCACATGATGTAGACTTGCACCATTGGCGGATAGTGTAGAAGACTTGAAGACATCACGATGTGGCCGCATCTTTCCTAATCTGTTGCTTCCATTTCATTGGACCAGTACCTATTTGACTTCAGTAATCATGGGATATCATATTGTACTCCATGGTATACAGATATCTTCACGTTGATTTTTGAGACTGGTTTCACTGGGCCTTGTTTGTGATTATGACAACTCTTGGCATATAACCACATTTATATTTGCCTATTCATGGCCATGAACACTTGTTTGGTATATTTTCCACATGGATCTGAATTGTATTCTTGGCAGCCATGTATGCAAAGTCAGTACATAATGTAATGAGCAATTGAGTTCATCCAGTTGGTTCTTTACCACTCCACTTCTGGGTTATTTATAATGTATTTCGGTCATCAAAGATACTCCTCTGATCTCACACATTAGGGGGCATCTGTTATAGCAATATTTTCCTCACCATTTCTATCTTGCACAGAGGGCCTTTTTCCATTTCCCTATGTAGACTTATCATTCCTTTTTGATGAATCCAGAGCTAAAAATATATATTTTTCCACATATACGCTCCCTAACTACCTATCAAGATGTGTATATGCTTGCTTCTCCACTACAACTCATGTATATCGGGATTTTGCTAGAAAATACAAAATGAAGTCAGGTTTCTATGTCATGATAGAAGATCTCTGATCTTTGGCCTTCCATATATTGGGAACGTTCTGACTCAGCCCTTCAGTTGCATTCTGGAGGCTATAAGAGCACAATTTCGATCTATGGAAAAGAGGAGAAAGCATTCAACTCTGAGAGCAAAGTTACTCTGGAGAAATTACTTCATATTGAGTCTGCATCCCTTTGTCCCTCAAGTCTGAACACAATGTTCAGCTCCCAATCTCTTCCCTTATCATTCAGAGGACCTCATTGCCTATTTTCTATGAGCTTCCCTTTGGTGGAGGATTGAAGTGGTGGAGACCCAGCTGGAAGGAACTTGGTTTCTTGGTTTCGAACCGTGTCGACACGGAAGTCTGTAATGTTGATACTTCTGTCGATCAATTATTAATAGAAATGCTCCTTTCCCATCCTATCAATATCTTGCAAATATATGATTATTATCCATGGGCATGTTTGTAATGTTTATTAACGGATTGTGCTATATAATGTGCTAACTCATTTTATATATCGTCACTATATACTTGCATCGTTTGTTTGTTGAGAACTTATTGCAGGTGTAAAGTTTTGGGTCAAAGTGCTCAATGGTGGAACAACATCAAACAATCGGACCGAGGTAGGCTTCTTCCTTGTATTACACATTAGTTTATATAGCACATGTTGGAATTGAGTTGATTTCTGCAGTCATACCTGTCTGTTGTGGTTTACCCTTGGCCATAAAGAGTTTTTCCCTTGTAACAGGAGGAGGATTGAGAAAGGGTGCCTTATGAAGATCACATGAATGCCTTATCACTTGATGATTGGTTTAATTAGTGAGATTCCCTCTATGAAATATAACAATCTATAGATGAACATTGTGTTTCCTTTGCAATGTTGCATATGTATTAAAATATTTTCTTTAGTGGGAGAATTAATGTGACTATAGAAAGAGTCTTGGTGTTGCACAAGCCCTCCTCGAGGATGAGCTCAAAGTCTCAATCAACAACAAATTCTATCATATTAATTAGTGGAAAGCGCAAAAACAATTGTGGAAATATCTATGATAGAAGTCTAACATATGGTATATGCCTACATCCAAGAGTTTAACCACTATGTCATTCGTCTTAGAGTGAGGGATGAAGAAGCAAAATTATTCATTACATTCACTGGTGGATTGATTACACCAATTTAGAAAGAGCTTGAAATGTTTGACATCTACACTCTTGAACATGTATGTTGAAAGGCTAAGTTAACCTAAGCAAAGAATAATTGGAGGAAGCCTAATAATGCTACTAATGTAAAATCTATTTAAGGGAAGAAAATCACTGCTAAATATGGTTCATAGAAGAACCCACCCATTGAGACTATGTAGAAAATCATTGATCTAGGTGGATGTCTGATTTTGTGGCTATTTGATAAATGGTCCTAAATATTGCCAATTTTATAGTTCTTGAGCATCTGACATGTTTTTTTCCCATACCATGCATTTTTTTATGATTTTGAAGGCCATGAAACCTAAGTCATAATGGGTGAACAAACTTGTAGAGATTAAAATAAGCTTTCTAACTATCCAAAGATTGCCCAAAAGAGAGTTCGTATGCAAAATTTATGCCCCCCAAAAGTTGATGTACCAACTAGGCTCCTTGAGGTCTGTGTTCCTTTCACCACCTCAACTTCTAGGGTTTTGGTGTTTTCCTCTTAGGGATTTTGAAATTATGTTAAAACATAGTTTCATCCATGTAATCTTATCTTTTTTGAATAACTATTGGCTGGCACCTGAAATAGTTATTTGTCGAATACTGAAATGAAAATAACCAATCATGTCTTACTAAATATTGCATTATGAAAGTTAGGCCCTCTAGCTGTGATATTAGTAAAATATGCATGCTCAAAACCATCATATTAATAATACATATATGTTTCCTTATTTGACAAGCGTACTTGATGTTTCCTTGCTCCAAAACATCCAATGTGAAGATGATAGCTTGTGGGTTTCCACTTTCTCATCAGGTTTATGTGACTATTGCTATTTTTGGTGTCAATCTTTATTTTGTTGTTTTTGGTGCCCATCCAAATGCTTTCTTATTTGGACATTTATTTTTGAAATTTGGTAAGTGGCTAGTGTGGATCTCCCAAGTTACATTGAGAATGTGGTTATCTAATAAGCTTAAAAATTATTAGGAGGCACTATTCACTTTAAAAAACCTTAAAAATTATTAGGAGGAATGATTCACTTATTTTCATATGCCCACCCTTGCACCATGTAGTAAGATCACATGATTACTTGATTATGCCACATGAAGGGTCAACCATTAACAATATTTGGCCTTATAACTTGGTGATTTTTTCTACTAACATTCTCTTAATAATTTACCTGATGGCCTTACAGCTATTAGAACCCACATAAAAAAGTCACAAAATGTATCTTTGTTGGTTAATTTCCCTTTCACTACCTAGGATTGAATCTCTATGTTCATTCTCTCGCACAGTGACGTTCATTTACAAAATTTTGTAGATCCAATTGAGCACTAAACTCCTTTCTCTTCCACATAACCAACCAATGGAACTACGGGTAATGTCTTCAAAAAATTTCATTGGCTTAAACCACAGTCAATTTTTCTAGCCCGAATGCCACAGTTGTCGTCAATCTACCTTTTGGTCAGATGATCAGATTAAAACCTTGAGTTATTCATTCAGGGTGTAATTTCGGGTGGTCAGAGTAATACTATGAACAATCTCTTTCAGGATCTAAATAGTATTTTTTGGGAACTGAACAAATTCTAACCATGGTCATTGATCGTCATTGAAAGGAAGATCCAGAATTGTCACATGTAGACTAATGATATGAGGGGATATTCCTCGATACCTTTTTTTTCAAGCGTTTGAACTCAGCTCCGAATGAACTATTCCGACAGACGGTGTGGACCGCTTCTCTATGATATCCGATGGATGACTATGGTTGATCTCAGATCACTCTGATTATATATGTCAAAACCTTTTCTGGACTTCTCCTTTGCACAGAAATCGAAAGGGGAATATTCTTCGATTTTTTTCTTCAATGCTCTTGTCTTGGAAGATTGGAGTGGACTCCTAGAAAACTACCCCGACGAATGGCGTAAATCTTCTTGGATTTGTTGGACAGTCATATGTCGTTGTCTCAGTGGACGTTTCGATATAGAAATAGAACAATATTCCAGAAGAATCTGATGATAGAACTCTGACGGACACGCACTTCTTCCTTTCAGGGTTCTGACCGACGAATGATAGGCACCATCGATTTGATTTGAGTAATTCTCATATTTAATCACGACCGTCAATTTTTAAAACTTTGTATATCACGGATTTTTTTGGTTGCTCTGGACTCTGATTCCATGTCTGATCTCTGCGATCACACTTACTTGCACTCTGAATCACAATTTACACAGATAATTTGACAAGTACACATACATAAGGTATAATCTCACAATTAGATTCTTTATTCGATGATTGAAGGAATAAAATATGACATTGCTGCTATGTTTCTTTGTGGTCTCACAGACCTTTGCAACACACACTAAATCCTCACTCTGCACACTCGCTAAACTTCCTAATTACATCAAGCATTGATTTAACAACAATGAATCCTTGAGTATCTCGTAGCTAATAGGATCCCGAGTGATCCTAACGAACCCTAAAATATAGGAAATTTGTTCCTACTTGAAAACAATAAGATCTCAAAATACAAACTACTAACAAAAGACATTTGCTAAGATGTCTTCTAGAAACACCTAACTATTACAATCAATTTAAATTAGGGAACTGAATCCCTTGGTAAAAGTTTTGTGACCTTTAGGGTCAATCTCGAATTTCACTGGTAGATGCTTCTGCATTAGACTCCTGGGGAAGAAAAGAAGTGTTCAAGAGATCTTCTGCATCTATGCCATAGTTGGATATTTATGTTTCTGTCATCCAAGTAGCATCTTCCTCTGGCTGATTCTTCCACTTGATCAAATATTGTCTCAACCTCTCTTTGAACTTTCTTAGGAAACTATTATTTCCACTCAATGGTATGATCTTCATCACTTACAAGATCTTCCTCTTGCTGATTATTCCACTTGATCAAATATTATCTCAACCTCTCTTTGAACTGCCTTAGGCAACTATTATTTCCACTCAATGGTATGATTTTCATCACTTACAAGATCATCTGTTGGAAGATCCTTTGTTCCTTTGAAAAAATACAGATCTACCACATTGAAGATTGGAGAAATTCCTATATCAACAAGAAGTTCAATCTCATATACATTAGTAGAAAATTTCCTCAATATTCTGCAAATTCCAATCTTCTTCAACTTCAACTTGTTGTAAGTCCCTACTAGAAACCTCTCTTTTCTAAGATATTCCATG
Organism: Picea sitchensis; assembly: GCA_010110895.2. NCBI lineage: Eukaryota > Viridiplantae > Streptophyta > Pinopsida > Pinales > Pinaceae > Picea > Picea sitchensis. The sequence goes on from SNQJ01S0055417.1 coordinate 145,956, forward strand.
ACCAAATCACCAACCTAAAAGTCCACTTGTATTCTTTTCATATCTCCCCTCTATTTATATTTACCACTGCTCTCCTGCAACCTTTGTTTAACACTTTCTTTCATGTCTTGCATGCTCACAACAAAATCCTCACCATTTGCACTCCTTAGTTCCTATTTTCCCAAATTTCACGGTTCATAAACTCTTCTTGGGTGCATACCATACACAATTTGGAATGGACTCATTCATGTACTCCTATTTGGTGAGTCATTATATGCAAATTCAACCTCAACAAGCATTTGATCCCACTTTTTTAGGATTTTCATATTCAAGACTCCTCAAAATATTCCCCAAGATTCTATTCACTACCTTTGTTTTCCCATCAGTCTGTGGATGATAGGATGAACTAAAACTGAGATTGCTACCCAATTTCTTCCACAAGTTTCTCCAAAATTTACCTACAAATTTTGTATCATGATTTGAAACAATGGTTATGGGTAAACCATGCAATCTCACTATTTCTGAAAAAAATAGATTGGCAATATTAGTGGCATCACTAGTTTTTCTACAAGCAACAAAATGAGCC
>SNQJ01S0055418.1:1392-12797 GCA_010110895.2 Picea sitchensis
ATGTCTGCTTTGGAGGTCCTCCAAGGATGCCCTTCCCAGAGGAAAGCTTTGTTAACCGCTTTAGGATCTACCGAGACTTGTAATCTGGGTACCATCATGCTGGATACAACCGACTTAAAACCTCGTATGCCTTACCACATAGCATTTTAGATAGTAGTGGCTCACCCCAAAAAAATTTTTACTCGAAATATTTTTCACACGGTGGTTGATGAGGGTGCCTCGACATGCGTTATGTCATTGGCATGTTGGAAGGCTATTGGCTAGCCTATTTTTTCACCGTCACCTACTCTTCTCACTGCTTTTGATGGTCATTCATTTTGACCACATGGTATCATTCCATTTTTTCCCATGTAGTTAGGAGGGAAGACCGTGTGCGTCGAGGTAGAAGTAGTCGACGCATCCCTCGACAAAAATATCTTGTTAGGAAGGAGTTGGAATTATGCCATGCAAGCAGTGGTTGCTACAATTTTCTAGGTCTTGTTGTTTCCACATGAGGACTGGATTGTCACCATTGATCAATTGTCTTTCTCCAGACCTGACCCTTCATTGGGGGTGTCCGTGGTCCTGATGATTGATAATCCTCAACCAGGCATAGTCAACATAGGGGTTGGTTTGTGCCCATCTTTGATGGGTACCTTCGATTACCTGCCCCTTCAAGGTGATGTCAAGTTCATATCCGACCACCCTAAGGTTGATATTTTCCAAGTTTTGTCGTTTCTCATGACTTACTTCAACGATCCATGGATACTTCCTTCCCCATCGGCCACGATGGATGGGACAGGGCACCCAGGCATGTCCATGGCCTTGTCCGCAGCTGAAGTAGTGTACTCTTTAGGCCAGAAAGCTTCAGCCAACATAGATCCAACTCCTGCACAAGAGTTAGATCCACTTCCAGAGCCTATTTGGGATCAAGGTTCTCTCCCTGATATCGATTCATTAGACTTAGTCTTTCCCTTTGATAAAGTAGTAATTGAAGCAATGAATAGTCCGAACAAACCCTAGGATGATCTTCATCACAGATCATACTTCCTCCTAGAGTTAAGTAGAATCGAGGTTGGAGAATTCACCTTGACCATGACTGGAGATAGGTCTTGTCCTATTAATCCCTTAGCCACAGACGAGGTCTATGCTGAGGGTAATATGGAAACCATCATTGAAACCATACCGATCAATATCTCAAGAACCCCTAGCACCCTAGAGAATGTTTTTGTCTGAGCTGACTACTCCCTCAGAGAGATTCAAATCTACATAGATCTTTTAAAGAATTCCGTGACGTTTTTTCCTGGTCTTATGAGGAAATTCCAGGCATCGATCAAAAAATAGTCGAACATGAAATCACAACTTATCCAGATGCCAAGCCTGTTCGGCAGAAGCTTCATCTAGTTAATCCTAGGAAAGAAACAACTATTAAGGTTGAAGTTGAGAAACTGCTAAAATTTGGTTTTATCTATCCTATCCACTTGACCCAATGGGTGTCAAATCCTGTGCCGATCAATAAAAAACAAGGCATGATTCACGTATGTACAAACTTCCATGATTTGGACAAGGCCTGTCCAAAAGCTAATTTTCCCACACCATTCATTGACCAGATAATTGTTGAATGTGCGGGTTGCGAGGCCTTCTCTTTCATGGATGGTTTTTTGGGATATAATCAAATACAAATCAAACCCAAAGACCAGCACAAAATATAATTCATTTGTCCATGGGGTACATTCATGTATCGTAATATGCCCTTTGGTCTAAAAAATGATGGAGCGACCTTTCAATGAGCCATGTATTTTTCTTTCCATGACCTCAAGAATATAGTTGAGGCCTATTTGGATGATTTATCACCTCGATCTCACAACAGAGCAGATCATTCCACACACCTCCGACTTATCTTTGAGCGTTGTCACAACTTCCGGATTCGCTTGAATCCAAACAAGTGCAGATTTTGCGTAACATTAGGACGTTTGTTAGGTTTCATAGTGCCAATAATAGGGATCATGGTCGATCCACTCAAGGTTGAGGGAATAATTCAATTACCTCCCCCACGCACAATCCTTCAACTTCAGAGTCTACAGGGCAAGGCAAATTTTTTAAGACGTTTCATCGCCAACTATGCCAAGATCACAAAGGGCTTTATGCACTTACTGAGAAAAGATGTTCCTTTTCATTGGGTCGATGCTGCTCAACGCTCTTTCGAAGCATTGAAACATGCCCTCACAACTGCCCCTCTGCTTTGACCACCTAACTATAACAAAGATTTCTTATTATACCTGGTTCCAACAGAGTTAACCATCGGCATGATCTTATATCAGAGGGATGACTTGTTCTCAGCATATGTGATCTATTACCTAAGCCGAGGCCTCGTAGGATCGGAACTCAATTATTCTCATATCGAAAAAATTGTGTTGGCAGTAGTCCATGCTGTTCAATAGTTCTGTCATTATGTTCTGTTTCGCAAGACCACCGTCATTGCTGTCGTGAATCCATTCTAGTACATGTTGACACGATGGGTAATAGGCAGAAAGATCAGTAGATGGATAGTCATCCTCCATGAGTTTGACTTAGATTTCATTTAAGTGAAATCCAAAAAGTCACTGGTCTTTGTAGAACTTATTTCAGAACTTTCGGTTGAGTCAGGTGATGTTGTTCCTGAAGAGTTTCCTATCAGAGGAGATAATTTTTTGATCACATCTTCAGATCCCTAGTATGGAGATATACTTATCTATCTCCAGACATTGAAGTGCCACACCTCTTATTCTCATGATGAGCATCGACGTATATGCCATTAGGCTAAGAATTATCTCATACTTGATGATACGCTGTATCGAAGAGGTGTAGACTGCATCCTATGCCGATGTCTCACTCACAAAGAAGCAGTTATCGTTCTTAACGATTGCCACATTGGAGAATGTTGCGGTCATTTTTCTGGGTTGGAAACAACCCAAAAGATTTTACGCGAGGATTACTTCTGGTCGACACTAATCAAAGATTGTATCGAATCGATCAAGAAGTGCCACTCATGCTAGATCTTCTCTTCAAAGATGAGGGCACATCCCGCTCCCATGTTTCCTGTCATCACAGTTGGTCCCTTCACCAAGTGGGGGATTGATTACACTACATGCAACCCTCCTTCAGCAAGGGGGCACCATTATATCATCGTAGCCATAGACTACTCCATGAAGTGGTTCAAATCTATGCCAACGTTTAAAGATGATGGAGAGACTGCGAATCTCTTTTTATTCAACTAGATAATAGCAAGGTTCGACATCCCGAGGGAGATTGTCACTAACCATGGTAGTCACTTTCAGAACCAGATGATGACTGAGTTAACATCAAAGCTTGGGTTACAGTAAGAACATTCGTCACCCTACTACCCCCAAACAAATGGTTAGGTGGAAGCTGTAAATAAATCTCTCAAGACCATCCTACAACAAACGATCAACTCAGCCAAGTCAAATTGGCATTTGATGTTATACTCAACATTATGGGCTTACCAAACGTCTGTTAAGAATGCAACCAGTTTCTCACCTTTTCAACTCATTTACAGGATGGAAGCAGTCTTTCTTATCGAATGTCAGATCATGTCCCTAAAGTTGGCAGTACAATTATTGCCAGATACTTCTCCACTTGAAGAACGATGATTATACCTTGAGCGGCTCAATGAGAAGCATCGTGATGCGGCCCCGACCAACGAGGCTCACAAACATAAAGTCAAGTTTTAGTATGATAGGTCCATTCATCCTCGGATTTTCTCTGAAGGCGACCTTGTCCTAGTCTATGACCAAGATAAGGACCCCCTAGGGGCAGGAAAATTCAAACCCATGTTGTTCGGACCTTTCATCATAAAAGAGGTTCTAAAAAAGGGTGCTCATCATCTAGTTGACTTTGAAGGGAATGCTTTGGCAGAGCCTAGAAATGGGCTCTACCTCAAGAAGTATTACTCATAGGTAGGTCACCATGGGTATAGTCTTTGTACTATTACTTTCTAGTTTCTTTTAGTATTATGGACGTGTCATTTTTGATGTTATCTTTCATTACTGTGGTAGATGTCAAGTGAATCTGAGGTGTTCATTGGGTACGTAGATGGTGCTAATCGACACACTCGGAGGCTTTCGTCCATATCTCGGGTAATTTTTACACCTCGAGGCCAGTTATTATCTTCCGGAGCTATATGCTTAGGTGACACCAAAAAAAATGTCGTCGAGTACAGTGCAGTTATTGATTTGCTTCGTGACACCCTGTCATATGGTATCTCTCATCTCCAGGTCTATTTAGGTGCCTAGGTGGTTGTGTCTTAGTTAAATAGAGTCTACCATGTTCATGATCTGAATTTACACCGACGATTCCTTAGGGTATGTCTCTTAGAACGAAGCTTTGATTATATTACATATTTTCATATTCCTAGGAGATTAAACCAAATTACAGATACTCTAGCTAATCAAATTTTAGATTGGAATCTCACACACATATGAAAGGATATACACATAAACATGTAAATACTTTTTTAAAAGAAAAAATGATCCATAAGACAGGAAAAGACATAAAAATCCATATATAATGTCATAGTCACTAGAGTACATAGGTGGATGCAAGCGCCTCAAAAGTATGACCAATAACGACTCATGGGGATTATGCCCTAAAAATATATATACAAGTAGTGCTCTCGACACGTGAAAAGTCTAACTAAGGTCAGGTCCTGTGGGCCCTGTTGTACTGATCAACAACATTTTCCAAACACCAAAACAATCGGACCCATGTCTGTGGTGCCTCCATTACATGAGGCTGCATAGATGGTGGAATATCCTTAATCTTTGCCATAGGGACTGTGCAGGTGAGCGAGGTAAAGTTTTACTCGACTCGTCTAAACACCCTCTCAGCCTCCCTGACTGGAAGCTCTCTATCTGCTGCAGGTCCCCCTGTGGTGGCAGGTATGACCCCTGGCCGAGGATGAATCATGTTCCTCGCATAGTCCATTGGTCACAATGGTCCCACATCTTCACACAACAAACAAATATCCGTCAAATACTCTGGTATAAAAAAAATGATATATAAAAAAAAACAACAAAACAATGATGTAAACTTACCCATCTCTCCTCGCTCCTCAATAGGAGGTACTGGTATCTCAGGATCTCTCGAGAAATCAATCCCAACATAAGGGTAATCCCCTATGACTGAGATCTATCATGACAACCAAGCAAAGAAATCATCATCAAAGGACTCATTGGTCCTTCCACCACCCTGTCATGGCAATAACACTGCCCATCTATAGACTGCAGGAAGAGAGGCCTGATGTCCTGGCACCACTACTCAAGGACCGAAACTCAGAACTCTTTCAAAGAAGAAAGAGCATAGAATGGTCTCGAACCCAAAGTTCCTCTACATCTGCGACCGACAATCTATCAGCTGCCTCTTCATAGAATCTAGCAGTGTAGTGCTCCAGTCAAATATTTGTGCATTTAATCACTGGATTGCACAATTCAACTATGCATGGGATGCCTGATGTAGAGCTGCAAAACCAATCATCTGCCCAAAAGCAACACAATCACCTGCAGCAATAAATCAATAATCTTACTTATGGGCACTTGTGAGCTCGATCGGTCTGTACCAGCCTCATAATAAAGTCCTATCAATTCCGATATGTTATGAGGCCATGAAGGAAATGACTGGAAGTTGACTAGTTCCCCTCTCCTGGAGAGGCCAGTCAAAAAATATATGTCCTCTGTCATAGGCACCAGTGATTTCCCCTCTAACATAAAGGCCTCTGCATTAGGATGCCAATAATCAACCAAGGCATTCAATAGCCTAGGTTGTTCCCAGATAAAAGGACATAAGAAGAACTTGAGCAACCCACATTGCATTAAGGCAACCACAACATTGGGGTCTTCCCTGACCAACTCACTAACCTCCTCATTCTCTCTTTCCCTCCAGTGAACATGCATCCTGCAAAACACCAAGTTCAGGAGGGTTAATCGTTGTTTTTTAATTTTTTTCATTCAATAAGGGGGTCCACGCGGGCTGTAATGATGATAGTCACTTGAACACGCGTGCAGTTTTTACTCTGCCCGAATGTACACGCGGCCTGTCATAAGATAGCCCGCGTGGACCTAGGGCTGACCTTTTGAAGGTCGATGCCCCCCAGAACTTGAAACCCAAATCATAAATAAAGATTTAAATTGCAAGAGGAGAGAGTTTATACATACTTGGTCTAGACAGATGGTCATTTCATCCACTATAGCTCCCGAAATCACCACTTTGATCAAAGGGTTTTTTTTTCTCCATAGTCAATTTCCAAATCAACAATGGTGATAATGAGTTGCTAACTTCTATTTATAGACTTTTTGGCCTCTTTTTGTCACTTTTTTGTCCCCCCTTATCATTTTATTTAAACCAAAAGCCATTTAGAGTGATTCAGGAGTTGCATTGGAAGGGTATGATTGGGTATCAGGACATTTGTTTGGAGTTTTGGGTAACTTTTGACGGTCCGTGGAAAAATCTCAGATGATCAACTTGACCATGTAGGTTAGGTTTCTACCTTGAATTTTGTATCTCATTGTCTTTATCCCTTTTCCATAGGATTGATCCCATCAGGTTGCAACACAGAACCATCATTGTTGCTTTAGAAGTGTCACGAGTTGGTGGTATAGCTTACCGGAACATGGATGCTTGAGGTAGATCTTGGTTGCATTATGGTGTTCATGCTGTCTCTAATCACTGTAGGCTCGGGAGTCCTTCTTGCTTTTCCCAAGTATGAGTTTGAGCCTCATTTGCATGATTCCTTTTCACTCTTGACCTCACCCTCAGGACTCCCAAAAGACATAACGGATCTTCTTTTAAGCCCTTTTCAGACCCTCTAAACATGAAAAGATTGTCGAGCGATCTTGTGGCCTTTCACGCTTGTTAAATTGAAATTTGAAAGTCACGTCTGTCCGGTGGTAGTTTACCTCTTTTTCAATCCAGATGGTCAACTGTATCAATAAAGGTATACTCTAAGGAACTTCAGTTCTCTAGAAGAGTACTCTCAGGTATCATTTTAACCCTTTTTCAGGCCCGAGGGACTAAACTTACGAAAAAGGAACCCCCACAGAGTCCATAGTTAAGCTCTTTTCAGACTCCCTAAAATTGAAAAGATCACCGAGTGACATTATTCTTTCACACTTGTTAAAGTGGTCCATAAGAACATTCCTGACGGAGTCTATAGTTAAGCTTTTTTCAGACTCCTTAAAAATGAAAAAATGGCCGAGTGATCTTGTGTTTATCACACTCATTAAAATGGTTTTGACTAGACATCTTGTCAGTGCTAGTTTACCCCTTTTTCGAACCGACTAGACTACCTTCGAAAAAGGTACCCCAGTGGAGTCTCCTTTTACGTTTTTTCAGACTCTCTAAATATGAAAAATCATCGATCTTACCTTCTCTGGGATCGTTAAACTCACATCGAAGGAAGTTACCATTGTGTGTTTTATTAATCGCATTTGCATACCTGCATCTTTGGCCTAATGCTGGCTCCATGTTGCTCTCAAATGAACCATCTAAAGCATGCCTTATATGCAAGCCCTGTAGCACTTTTCCTCTGCATCTTGACACTTTTGGCCCCTGGAGGATTTTTCCCGAGTGTCCTTACTTTGAACATCAGTCTTGTCCCTGTGCCTTGAACTTGTATGTTTGCAACACTCATTCCTCCTTTGTAACATAACATTCTTTTATTCTTTTTCCAAAATTATTGAAAAAGACAAAAAAAATCAAATATACCCCAAAAAGAGGAAGGGAAAAGTATTTTCTTTATTGGAAGCATAATGAGTCACCCTTGGATAAAGCACATTTGTCTGTTTGTTCATCAAAATCTGGGATTTAATACAACCGTAGGAAGATGTTCTCACTACATAGAGATGTGTCCTCCTCCATTTGGTTATTCTTCCAAACATATGGAGAGTTTGCATTGCCTCCGGCCTTGTAAACTTATGTTAATGCCATGCTGTCTGAGTCTCATCAGTTATCGTGCTATTGTCCAAGGGAAGTTTTTACAAAACCTGAGTCACCCCCTCTATAGTTTTTCTCTTGCCCTCATGCCTGACCATACTGAACGCCCAATCAAGTCTTTGTTTGAAATCAATGAAGCCTTCGGTCTAATCATCAATATTCTCTAGTCCATGACCAACGAGCCATCGAAGACCTCTGGGTAGTGAATTTGTACACTCATATTACACTCCTACCCGAGTTTTGAAGATTTTGAAGTTGTTTCTCGTGCTCTGAAGACCTCATCTCCAGCCATCAAGCCTTAGCAACTTCTAAGAATATAGATACTCTACACGTGTATCTTTTTTATTTCAAGATGTAGCTCCGTTGTGTATTTTCAATGGATACGCTTTATATAGTTATATGACATGGATCTACAATGTATTTGATTGGTATCCATGATTTTATTTTATCTCGAGCATGGGGATGCCTGCCTCGGTGAGACAATTATTATTCTTGCAGATGACACCTCCCGATTTCTGGTCCCTGGGCTCACTTGTTCAGCACATTGGTGAATATTGTTAATGAATTTTGGCCATCATATTCTCTTCTGACCTCACACATTAGGGGGCATCTGTTATAACCCTAATTTTCACCAGACATGCTTACCTCGCATCAGGCCATCTCAGATTCCTTCTTTGCCAAAACATTGCTGAACAACTCTTCTTAAAAACACCTTTTATAAAGGCCCACATGCTCTGCTCCATTATTGCACGCGTTTACATGCTAGCAGACCCAAAACAACCCACATGTACCTACAAAAGCATGAAAAAAGGAAATTTGTTCATGAAACACACAGCTTTGGGTGAGTTAACTAAACTTTTCAGCCATGCATGGCCGAGGGTTCGAACAAATACCTAGCTTCTTCTAGCCTATAAAAGAAGGGTTAGGGGTCCCATTTGAAAGGGGAGAATCATAGTAAAAAAACTATACCCGATTGCGCAGTCCCTTTGTCCCAACCCTTTAGCCATCCTTGTGCAAAGAGAAATATAGAGAAAAGAAGTGGGAGGACAGTTGAAGAGGAGCCCAGGACCAAGTTCATGGAGCAGTGGCCGACTTCATCATTGGAGGTTGATTTTTTGAAGTTAATAATAAAGAAGTACTTTTCCTATCCCACCATATGAGGTTTCATGGTTTATTGCATACATATTGATTGAATCTCCAACCCATTAATCTGTATATCAAATGCATGTGGAGTTCTTTGTTTTTTTTGTGTGAATGCAGGTCAACCTTGGGAGGAGAGCTGGAGTTACTTTGTTGTTGCATTCTCATTAGCTCATTGAGAGTTGAGGCTAGGTCTTGTACTAGATTGGATGTAGTAGAGTATGAGTCGACTAACAAGGGGTCTCTCCTGGGAGGAATTATTTTCATGCACAAATAAACCGTGTGTAAATATTAACACCAAGCACTAAAGTATATCTGGGTGAGAGAGAGAGAGATAGATATATGCTCTAGGATGAGAGTCATATTGTTGTGAGATTGGATATCCTGAAGAGGAAATCAAGCTTCAAGGGGCCATGGATTCTTAAGGTGTGTTATATTTCACTTTAAAAGTGAGATAAACACCCATGTAAATGTGAGATACTATAGGACATTGTAATGTGAGATGGAAGTGACTAGGAAACAGGGGAAATAGATACAAGGAGAGATATGTTGGATATAGGGAGATATAGATATGTGGATCTCCTCTTTGATGTGGAGATATGTATATCCACCATAAACTGAAAACCCTAAGGAGTGTGTGAGTTATGAAAACAAATATCCAGAAAACCCAAAATTAAATTGTGTTGAAAACTAGATATGGATGGATTACAAACTTCTCTTGCTTCTGTTGATGTTTCTTATTTGGATTTGGAGCTATGATACCAATTGATCTCCCACTAAGATATATCAACAACCTTTCAAGTTTTTAAGATGAGGGCACAATAGCCAGAGGAGGGCGCACTTGTTACAGGAGGGCGCACTTGCCAAAGGAGGGTACAATAGTCAGAGGAGGGCGCACTTGCCAGAGGAGGGCACATTAGATAGAGGAGGGAACAATAGCCAGAGGATAGTGCACTGGAAACTATAGTGCAATTAAGGAGTTAGGATATGTTGCGATAGTAGATACAGAACAACAAAAAACAACAAGAACCATAAACCTATAAAAAGACAGAAATAAGAGAAAAGAGGATTTTCTTCAAAAATAAGACAACAATTCTATTAGTTCATAGGATCACCTTTTATAGAGAAGGTACCTACTTATTTTGCATACATAATATTATTCTAATCACAAAGTAGAATAAAAACCTTACTCTAGTATATTGTACCATGTTTTATTAATGGGGTTATAAGGAAGACTAGCTTCATTATGGACCAGATTTGGATGAACATAATTCATACTTTATTTTTTTTAAATAAATAATTACTTGTGCATATGAGTGATACATGGGTGGGTGAATAAAAAGTAATTAGTAATTAATTAAATTGCATATTTTCATTGGTTGGAGTAAGTGGCATGAGCCACATAACCTATAAAACAAAAGCTTGAGCTAAGAGAAAACCACGTTTTCCATCCTAATGTTGCATGGTTGTTAATGCTAAAAAACAAATCATTGGTAATTGTTGACAGTTTGGTTTATTGAATTTTGAAGTGAAGTGATAATTTTATTTCAAGATTGGTAGCTTCGGTCTTTAATCAACTTTCTAGATATTTCATACAACCCCATTGAAGTTTTGGGATCTTTGGGAAGAAAAGTATCCATTGAAACTGGTAAGATGGTAAATCGACGGATCATGCAATAATTGAGAAACTGACAAAAAGGGGATTCATCTCACCATTCATGCTTTTAACAAATAAAAAACTCAATCTACAATAAATCTTATAATTGTTTTTGTTAAAATAATTTTATTGTGATTTAGAAAAATTGACTGTTTGGGTGAGTGCAAGCTAATGATGGTCTCTCATGACACATTAGTGGCAATGCAAACATGGAAAATCAACAATTTGTTAACTTGGAGGTATTATTCAAGGTACTTTTACAATGAATTTGAATATGGTGTAAAAAGATGAAATGTATGAAATTGAATTATATTTCCAAATATACAAATTTTATTTATAGAAATTGTGAATAACTATGCGAAATTTGAGTTTTTCTAATAGTGGTATGTTATTTTTCTAGAAAAATATAAGGTATATGTCTATGTTCATGTAGGTGTTGAGTACCTTAGCGACGCAATTTCCTTCCCAAAACTTGTATAGTTGTAAAGAACCCGTTGTTCTAGTGTGGTGTATGTTTTCAAAAACTATAATATTAATTATATATTTTTTCTAAATTATGGAAGTCAATATATCCTTGAAATTAGAATTTCTTCCATTTGTGCATGCTATGAGGGTCTTAACATTATAAATAAATAAATAAATC
>SNQJ01S0055418.1:15231-40665 GCA_010110895.2 Picea sitchensis
GGTAAGTCAGTTAGTATCTATTGAGATTAAAATTTTAGATGAAGATAAGTGTATCAATTTACTGTGCTCTTTACCAGACTCGTGGGATAGTATGGTTATGGCCATAGGTAGTAATACAAATACCTTGAAGTTTGATGAAATGGTCTCATCCTTATTGTCCGAGGAGATGAGATGGAAGAACATGGAAGGACAGAGCACAGATGCATTATTTGCAAGAGGATGCTCCTAGGAAACAAATATATCTAAGTCCTCAATTAGGATATCTAAGTCTAAGGGTAGATCTAAATATCCTAGAAAGTTTGTAAAGGTATGTTGGATATGTGGAAAAGAATGACACTACAAGAAGTAGTGTAGATCCAAAATTGAGAAAAGAAGGGATATGAAGAAGCTCCTTCTACTGAAGAAAAGACCTCCAAGGAAGAAGCAGGCGATGTGTACTTGGCTTCTTCAAGCACAGATGAAGATCATGAGGCATGGTTGGTTGACTCAGGTGCATCCTTTCATATGAGTCCCCACAGGGAGTGGTTTTGTGAGTATGAAAGGTATGATGGAGGTTGTGTTTTCCTAGGTGATGAATAGACAACCAAAATCATAGGACGAGGAAAATTCAAGTTGAGGCTCATAGATGGAAGGATTAGAACACCACCTAGTGTTCTGCACATCCCAGGTTTGGCCAGAAATTTGATTTTTGTAAGAAAAATGGACGATGCAAGGGTAAAAACAATATTTGAAAAAGAAACTTGTATGGTGGTTCGAGGAGAAATGATGTTGTTGAAGGGAATTTGGTTTGGAACTCTGTATAATATGAAAGGAATCACTATTAGTGATGGGTGTAATATTTCCATTTTCCCCAATATTGGAGTTGAAGAAGAAAGAACTCCTACAATCTCTGGAGAAAAGGTAAAGTTGTGGCATCAAAGATTGGGGCATATCAGAGAGAATGGTATTTGATTAATACATGGTAAAGGTATGGTTGAAGGTATGTCTAACTACTCTCTGGATTTTTATTTCTGTAAACATTGTGTATATGTGAAGAAGAATCGGGTAAGATTTCGATCTGGTGCACAAGGGTAGAAGGAATTACAGCTAGTTCACAATGATGTGTTTGGACCTATGTCAGATACATCATTGGTAAAATCTGTGTACTATGTCTCATTTATAGATTGTTATTGCACAATTTTTACTTTTATTAAAGGAAAGGTAAATGTAAAGAAAATTGGTATAACTTGAGGTTATCATATCACTGTCACCTCAATAGGATTCCTCTTTCTCTTTAGGGTTCAAGGCCCAGGCGAGACGTCCCTGGTAACCTAGGGGTTTGAGAAAGAAAAGTCAAGATGGCTATTAAAAGGTCCCCTCTCACAAGTCATCACTGATCATAAATTCCCAGGGTTATAACCAATGAAGTGATGAAATATCAAGATGTACTTTCCCATAACAAAGCAACAAGAAACTATATATTTTGCAAGTAAAAATTGTCATTAGCACTTCATAAAACCCTAAAATTTCTCAATAAAATCAATTGGATGATATAATGATGAAGTAAACAAAAATTTATAGCATCAATATTTATAAGAAAATACTTCATAATAATTGACTTGAGACAACTTCAAAATGACAAAGAATAATCAATCATTAACACTATAATACTAGCATTTATTAGAAGCAAGCAAGACAATGTATTAGTAAAAAATTTCAATTGCTTTTAGAAGATTTTAATGCTGCAAAGTATGGTTGTAGCTTACTTTAGTAACAACAAAAATACCTCTAGTAGGTTAGGATATTCCAATGTTAGAGGTGGTTAGTGGAAGGCTTAAAGTGATCGTTAGAAACCCTTACAATCCATCCCAAAGCCCTAACCCTAACTAGCCTAGGTTTGTCCACATTTGTGTCTGATTTACGCAAATCCTACCATGCACGATGCTTTTCCTCAAAATGTGGCGTGTTGTTCTGCCTCACTTGTTGCGATGTTATCCAAAAATGCCTGCTCCAACAGATGTACATGTGCAAGACATAAATAGTTTATTATTTGGTATTAAATGAATGCTATAATGATCTAAATGTTTGGGAAATATTTGGTATTAAATGATCCAGATTGGATCATTATATTTTTTTTCATCTATCTCAATCCTTTAAGAGTGGAAAAAGTTTAAGGAATCATCTTGAAGGGCCATTTTATTAGAAAGTCCCAGTTTGGAAAATTGGGGTCTGAAACCTTTCAAGGCCATTTTGAGGAATCAAATGACATTTTTTATGGTTAAAACTTTCCCATATTAGTTGAGACCCTATGATGCTATTCGACACATAAATACCTTTGCAATGGTGAAAAATTCACGTCAATTGGAGCTCATATGAAAAATGTATGCCTCCCAAAATCCTATTGTGTTGACTATTATCCCCAAATCCTAGAAGTAACTAAGGAGATCATGTCTTGATGACCTCAGGTTACATACATGGAGTACCAAGAGACAAATTGACCAACAGTTTCCACTTGCATAGAAAGAGTTCCACCTCACCATCACAACTCTAGGTTCATCACAAAAGTATCCACCACATCAGTTGGCTTCCGGAAGAGATTGGGTCCTGCTCCATGAGGTACAAGTCAGGTATTATGGTGAGTGACATTTCAATATTTGAGGCAGTTGAGTTTGTTGCATCTATATCTTCTTTTGATTATGTAACGTTTTCTCGGACATTATGCTATTTTCCCTGTTTCACTTTGGTTTTTGATGTTGCGCCCTAGTAAGTGGGTTACCCTTAAGGACATGTTTACTATTGGAAGGTCCTCTTGGTGAGTCATCATGCCATTCTCAACCATAATTGTCACTTTCCATGATTTATCCATTCATATCCTTAAATTTTGGGATTTTTCGTGTGTACTGACCCAAGAAGGGATTGCCCCTCAATTCATGGGACGAATGGGTTGAAGGCCTAGAGGTGTGTATCTAGAAAAATATAAAATCCAATCATGAACCTTATATATTATCACCTATGGATCCCAAGGACAATGAAATTCCTCCAATAATAAATTGATGGGACCTGTGAAAAACAATTAATATAAAATGCCAACTAAGGTGGAGCATGTGTGAGCATTGTTATTCATGCTTAGGTAGAATCCCCGCACATATTTTCAACTTGGGAAATGATGCAGCGAGAGATTTTCTTACCACCACCTCGTTCTCTCTATTACACATAAAAAATACTCACTTTGATAGTGTCGCAAGTGTCGCATGTTGCTCACAAGTGTCGCAAGTGTTGGAGAAAGCATGCTGCCATGATTCCTATGTCATGCCTATAATGACATGAGAAGGACACTTGAAACACCTCAAACATTTGATTTGGAAGAGGAGAAATGAGTCAACAGGCTTACAAACCTTTTGGCATCTGAAAGCACCTCAAAAACTAGCTTTTGGAGGAGAGCGCTCCCCTATATCTCTTCTGGGAGCACCAACGCTCCCCCTTACACTGTCTGGGAGCATTATAAAGCTCCTCTGGCCCTTTTGAGGGAGCGCTATGGATTTTGAAAGTGTTGACGCCCTCCTAAAGCCTAATAGGGAGTGCTACAATGCTATGATGGTCCTTTTGAGGGAGTGCTACCTATTCTGGGCAGTAGTTAAGTTGTTGAGATGAATGGGGGAAGAATCCTTTCATTCTTGGAAGGTAGTTGGATTCGAATCCCTAGTCCAGCCATGATCTTAGGGTAGATCCTCAACTGAAGGAGGCAAATCCTCAACTTCCCCAAGGATATCTCAAGTGGTTAAAGCCTCTCCAAGTCTATATAAACAAGATTTCTAATGGTAAAAGAGGAATGGAAATGGAGAATGACACCAAACTTATGATCTCATAAGTGGGGACTAGAAAAGGAGAATCACACCAAACTTATGATCTCATAAGTGCTGCTGGAACAGAGATATTTTGGAAGAAAGAGACCTATTATCTCATAGGGAGAAATCAATGAAGCTGCTATCATCTAGGTCATGGATCTTTCGAGCAAGGGTTAGACAAAGAGGACTTGGCAGAGCTGTTGCAATTCATAAATGACTGTAAGCAATGTTTTGTCCTCATTAATATAATTTGCTTTGCCTGTTTCCTTCTAGTTTGTGTCTGATATTACATGAACTTATCATTGATAGATAGATCTGTTTTCAAGCTAATATCAATAGAGTAGGAAGTGGTCGTACTTTGTTTGTCTACAAGGCTTTCCGAGGAGCGAAATATTGGAGCTCAACCTGGAGCGTGCAGGGACAAACGTCAATAAAAAGGTACTTCTATTCTCCTTCCTCCTCATGCATTAGTTTGTATAGATTTGAAAGGAAGTCAGTGTCCACGTTAAGCACTTTTTGTCTTAGATTTTAGGGTCTAGCTCTTTGAGGCAATCTACCTGTCCGCAGGGAGATTTTTCTACAACACTCTCCTACTCATAGGATCGTTCAATCACCTCATTCGAGCCGAATTAGCTCTTCTGATTCCCTGCTGGAATATTCTGATGAAAACCCGATCCACAGGTCCTTAATTCGCCCACACGACTTTTCTGCACTAAGCCGTGATCTTCCCCGACTCAGTTTCGGGTTTTGGGGTTTTGTGATCCCCGTCGTCAAGAGTTCCTGTCCTTTTGAACTCGCGAACTCCGATTTGCCGATGTGCTCCCTTTCAACCTTAGCCCCTACTGGCTATGCCCTAGTCCATGTGACCGCTTCTCATAAGACCGCAGCCTTATGTCTTTAGGGATTCGGGGTTTCGCGATCCTCGATGTCACGAGCCTATGTCCCCGCAATCTCCCGATCACCGATTTGCCGATACGACACTTTACACATTATCCCTCCTGGCTAAGATCTTGGTCCATATGACCCCTATCTCACAAGACTGTAGCCTTGTCTCCTATCGGGGTTTCGGACATCGCAATGCCAAAATGCATAAACCCCGTATCCATAGGATTCTCGATTTCCCGATTCCCGAAATGCCGATGGACGACCTTCCTTTCGGGAAATATCCTGAGTGTTTTGATCTCCTCCACGCATCCTCCTATGATGGATGGTCCTGATCGATCCTCGCAGTTTCACGACTTCTAATGTCCCGAACACCTCATCTTCAGGACTCGCGAAATGCCGAACTCTGATGCTTCGGTTTGACTTTTCTATCGGGACTTCTCCCGATAATCTGGATCTCTGTCACGTTTCCCTAACACATGGATGACCCTGATCCAATATCGTTGTTTCAAAGTTTTCAATGCTCCGATGTCAGAAACTCTCTATCAACTCAAAACCCTAGTAGCTGATATACCAATGGTTTGCTCGATCTCCGCCATGTGTCTCGACAAATGGACGGTTCAGATCTTCCCTGGGACTTTTCCTATAGAAATTCCTGATATATTGTCTTCGAGACTCCCTATATAACAATCACTGAAGTCCTGATATCCCAACGCCTATTTCAGGACTCTCGCCTCCATGAATACCAGTGCCTGGATCTTTGAAATGAATGATCACGTGACACGCGTCCTCCCACAAATCAACGGCTACGATTCTTTCACTGTTTCGGGACTTGAGATGTCTCGGCTTTCTCGACCTCAGGACCTCCAATATCCTGAGTGCCAATATCCCGATATGTGTCGGGACTTCCAATCTCCTACTCACGAAGTTAAACCTCGTGTAGCTCCCAACCGATCTGACGGCTGTTGGGTATTTCGCTCTAGATCTGACGGTTCAAATCCATCCTTCTTGTGCTCTCCTTCTGCTCCTTCCTGGACGTAGAAACCAACGGTGCAGATCTCTTTTCTCTACCCGATCTGATGGCTATTGTTCTCTCCTGATCTTGCGCACTCCTTCTTCCCAGACTTGGAAGAATTTCCAAGTTCCCAAAGGCCTCAACCTTTGTCCTCTTTCACCTCTGCGAACTCCACGAATTCGAGTCCTCACCTGCGTTCTTGATAACGTTGTTCCTCCTGAATCCTCAAAGGATTCCAATGTCTGTGCTTCTATAGATTCTTCATGCACACACTGTGCTATCTCTCCTGAGCTTCTCACACGCTCAGACCCCTAAGGGATTTTTCTCTTTCTTCCCTTCTCCTGCAGATGGAGAATATAATGCCCTCCTGGCTATCCTTCTGCTCAAGAAACTTCTTGCTGAGTCTGCAGGGTGTTCAACAACCTTGTGAATATCCCTCAATGGAATCTTCCTTCAAAATATAGAACTCAAAGAGTTCTCTTCTCCCTGTGCCTATCTGCACACTGACTCAAATGCCCACCTGGCAGAGTGTTTTCTCCTAGAACATCCAACAGTTCTGTCCACTTCTGTGCACCTATGTACCTGCTCAATGCCCACTTGGAAGAGCTCTACAGAACTGACAACAGAGTTTCTGTCTGCAACTATGTCTTCTCCCACACAGCCTTGCCTCCAAGGTGTTCAGAAACCTTGAGGTATTCACTGAGTTGTTGACTCCAGTTCCTGTGCCGCAACACGTCTTTGTCTGAACCCGCAGTATTCAGAAGTGCAACCTCTGTGCATGACTATCAGAACCCGCAGTGTCCTATCACACCCTCCTGGTGTGAAGCCTCAAAGACCTTCACCTGAAATCAAGAACCCCTGCAAATGCCTAACATACATCTGCAGCATACATTCATATCATAAAATAGAACACTCACAAACATCCACATAATACAGAAATACATGCAGGAAAAACTGCTCTTTGTATTAAAATGGCAAATGCCTGTTTATACAATAGTGTTCCTGAGCACAGCCTGTAACAAGGTCTCGAATCTTCTCTTCTCTTCTAATATCTACTCGCAGATTCTCCTCTATTCTCTATGCACACTTACTATCAAAGAGATACAATTGATCTTTTTACATGAGGAGGCTCTTCGAGCTCTTCCCTCCAATCTACCTACCCTATTCAATTGCATTGAATGGGCTGTCTAGTCCAGCATCTGGATCTAGATCTCATCCTTACAAACATTAAAGTTCAATCTACCTAATTCCTGCACAAAGGCACAACTCTACAGCTCACCAACCTAAGTAATTAAATTACATTCAATTCAGATTTTAAATGAGGTTGCGGCTCTCTCTTCAATGCGCAATTTGAATTCGCTGACATGGCTGGATGGATGGCTGGCTGACATGGAGAGATGCTCCTGCATCATACTCCTCAACTACAAAATTCATGATCTCCATCTCATGAGCTTCCCATCTTAGCTGTGGGAATCCTCCTGGATCCCAAATCATCCTCTGGAGCTGTTCATATGCTCCATCTATTGGTTGTTGCTGCTGCCGCTGCTTCCTTTCTGCTCAGTTGCTCCTTGTTAGTAGTCCTTGTTGACCTTAACATCAGCCTTCTGATGTCTTCTATCACTTGGTCGAGCTGCTCCAGTGGCTGGCTCTATTTTTGCAGTCTCCCCAGCTGCAAAAATTTTTGACACATGGGTAGATCACCATGATCTCCCATGCCTTCTTCATCAGTCTCCAACTTTACCTATTGGATGTGCATGCTCTGCACCTTCACCCTTCTCTCTAGGGATTCTATCTTTTCCCACAGATCAACAAAACAAATGTTGTCTGCCTCTTCTTCTTCTTCTTCTGCAAACTCCCATGTTGTAGTCTTTTCAGCTTCCTGGCTGAAAATATTGAGCCATTCCTCAGAATGTTCATCATCCTCTCCTGCTTCTTCCTCTGCTTCCTGGCTGAATGCATTGAGACACTCCTCAGAATGCTCATCTTCTTCTCAAACACCTGCTCCAATTCCTCTTTGATAGTCTCAGCCAACTGTTCTTCTATTGTTGTTTCTCCCTCTGCAACATAGACTTATGCCTCCTCCTGGGAAAGTGGTAGGAATATATGAATTCCCCCAATCATTAGAAGACTCATCTGATCTTCCTCCTCTGTCAACTGCATCTTCTAATCCAACTCTATCTTCATCTGTTTTGTCAGCTCCTTGGGCTGATCTAAACTCACCTGCTCTTCCCTACCCACCTGGAAATATGGGATCTGTTCACTGTCCTCCTGACAGATTATGAGATCAACTGATCCCATCTTCATCAGCACTCCTTGTTGAATTGAGTTCACCTTCGAGTCCATGAGACCTTCAGATAGTCTCGAATGCTCATCTCTTCCCACCTGGCAATCTGAGATGCTTCCGCTGCCCTCTTGGCAGTCTTCAAGATCTCGCAGCGACCTCATTTCATTGCCCAGCTGGCAATGTGAAATTCCCTGGCTGTCCTTATGACATTCTATGAGATCCCGCAGTGATCTCAACTTGTTTCCCACCTGGAAAACTAGAATTTATTTTCTGCCCTCCTGGCAGTTCTTGAGATCCCCAGCTGATCCCAATTCATTCTCCTCACCGAGAGTGTCCCTAGTCTCTGGTTCACATACCTGAACCATCTCTTCAGGTCCATTGAGGTTTTCATTATACCTCAACCACCCTTTTAATATCCATCGCTGTCTTCTGACCATCAACTCTTTGACTGGCCATTTTTCTTTTGCCTTCCTCATGGGCCACTCATATACCCATATCATCTTTGCTTTCTGCTGCATCCGCAGTTTGATATTTTCTATGTCTGCTCTTATTTCAGTGAGCTCTTTATCCATGTCTTCTTGATTCCATAGCTTTGATTTTTTCCTTCCAGCATACCTATGGCCTTCAATAACCCTGTTGTTGTCTCTGTCTGCCCCCCTGGCAAACCTGTTGTTGTCACTCTACACCAAGAGTGTTTCCAACTTCATCCTACAGTCTTCCTGACTGCTTACGTATTGTTGCCTACCTACAAAAAAATCCTTACAAAGTCTCCAGCACTCTGTCTTCCTTCCCTCTCACTCCACCTGAAATCTACAGATGAAATCCTTCTCTGATACCACTTGATGTGTATCAGAGTGCTCTTTACCTCTTCCTGCCTCTTCCTGCCTGAAATATACAAGCAAGGATCAAGATCTAATACCACTTGATGTGTGTATCAGAGTGCTTTTTATCTCCTCGCCTCCCTTGCCTGAAATATACAGACAAGAATCAGGCTCTTATACCACTTGATGCAGCGAGAGCTCCGCTTACCACCACCTCGCGCTCTCCTACTCACAGGATCATTCAATCACCTCATTCGATCTGAATTAGCTCTTCTGATTCCCTGCTGGAATCTTTTGATGAAAACCTGATCCACAGGTCCTTAATTCGCCCACACAGCTTTTCTGCACTAAGTCGTGATCTTCCCAGACTCAGTTTCGGGTTTCGGGGTTTTGTGATCCCCGTCGTCAAGAGTTCCTGTCCTTTTGAACTCACGAACTCTGATTCTCCAATGTGCTCCCTTACGGCCTGAGCCCCTCCTGGCTATGCCCTGGTCCATGTGACTGCTTCTCATAAGACTGCAGCCTTATGTCTTTCAGGATTCGGGGTTTCGCGATCCTTGATGTCACGAACCTCTGTCCCCGCAATCTCTCTATCACCGATTTGCCGATACGGCGATTTACGCATTAGCCCTCCTGGATAAGCTCTTGGTCCATATGACCCCTATCTCACAAGACCACATCCTTGTCTCCTATCAGGGTTTCGAACATCGCAATGCTGAAATGCATAAACCCCGTGTCCACAGGATTCCCGATTTCCCGATTCCCGAAATGCAGATGGATGACCTTCCTTTTGGGAAATCTCCCGAGTGCTCTGATCTCCTCCACGCATCCTCCTATGATGGATGGTCCTAATCAGTCTTCACATTTTCGTGACTTCTGATGTCCCGAACACCTCGTCTTAAGGACTCGTGAAATGTCGAACTCCGATGCTCCGGTTTGACTTTTCTATCGGGACTTCTCCTGATAATCTGGATCTCTGCCATGTGTCCCCAACAGATGGATGACCCTGATCCAATCTCACCATTTTAGAGTTTTCAATGCTCCGATGAGAGAAACTCTCTGTCAACTCAAAACCCTGGTAGCCAATATACCGATGGTTCACTCGATCTCCGCCACGTGTCTCCACAAATGGACGATTCAGATCTTCCCTAGGACTTTTCCTATAGAAATTCCCGATCTCTTGTCTTCGAGACTCCCGATATGCTGATCGTTGAAGTCCCAATATCCCGACACCTATTTTGGGACTCTCGCCTCCATGGATACCAGTGGTCGGATCTTCGAAATGAATGATTGCGTGACACACGTCCTCCCACAAATCAACGGTTGCAATTCTTTCACTGTTTCGGGACTTGAGATGTCCCGGCTTTCTTGACCTCAGGACCTCCGATATCCCAAGTGTCGATATCCTGATATGTGTCGAGACTTCCACCCTCTTGCTCACGAAGCTAAACCTCGTGTAGCTCCCAACCGATCTGACGGCTATCGAGTATTTCGCTCTAGATCTGACGGTTCAAATCTATCCTTCTTGTGCTCTCCTTCTGCTCCTTCCTGGACGTAGAAACCAATGGTCCAGATCTCTTTTCTCAGCCCGATCTGACAGCTACTATGCTCTCCTGAGCTTGCGCACTCCTTCTTCCCAGACTTGGAATAATTTCCAAGTTCCCAAAGGCCTCAACCTTTTTCCTCTTTCACCTCTGCGAACTCCACGAATTCGAGTCCTCACCTGCGTTCTTGATAACGCTGTTCCTCCCGAATCCTCAAAGGATTCCAATGTTTTCACTTCTGCAGAGTCTTCACGCACACACTGTGCTATCTCTCTTGATCTTCTCACACACTCAAATCCCTAAGGGATTTTTGTCTTTCTTCCCTTCTCCTACAGATGGAGAATATAATTCCCTCCTGTCTATACTTCTGCTCAAGCAACTTCTTGCTGAGTCTGCAGGGTGTTCAACAACCCTGTGAAGATCCCTTAGTGGACTCTTCCTTCAGAATATAGAACTCAAAGAGTTCTATTCTCCCTGTGCCTATCTACACACTGACTCAAATGCCCACCTGGCAGAGTGTTTTCTCCCAGAACATCCAACAATTCTGTCCACTTCTGTGCACCTATGTACCTACTCAATGCCCACTTGGCAGAGCTCTATAGAACTCACAACAGAGTTTCTATCTGCAACTGTGTCTTCTCCCACACAGCCTTGCCTCCAAGGTGTTCAACAACCTTGAGGTCTTCACCGAGTTGTTGACTCCAGTTCCTGTGCCGCAGCACGTCTTTGTCTGAACCCACAGTATTCAGAAGTGCAACCTCTGTGCACGGCTATCAGAACCCGCAGTGTCCTGTCACACCCTCCTGGTGTGAAGCCTCAAAGACCTTCACCTGAAATCAAGAACCCCTGCAAATTACTAACATACATCTACAGCATACATTCATATCATAAAATAGAACACTCACAGACATCCACATAATACAAAAATACATGCAGGAAAAATTGCTCTTTGTATTAAAATGGCAAACGCCTGTTTATACAATAGTGTTCCTGAGCACGGCCTGTAACAAGGTCTCGGCTCTTCTCTTCTCTTCTACTCTCTACTCGCAGATTCTCCTCTATTCTCTATGCACACTTACTATCAAAGAGATACAATTGATCATTTTACATGAGGAGGCTCTTCGAGCTCTTCCCTCCAATCTACCTACCCTATTCAAATGCATTGAATGGGCTGTCTAGTCCAACATCTGGATCTAGATCTCAGCCTTACAAACATTAAAGGCTGATCTACCTAATGCCTGCACAAAGGCATGGCTCTACATATCACCAGCCTAAGCAATTAAATTACATTCAATTCAGATTTTAAATGAGCTTGCACCTCTCTCTTCAACGCGCGATTTGAATTTGCTGACGTGGCTGGTTGGCTGGCTGGCTAACGTGGAGAGATTCTCCTGCATCAGGGAAGCATGATGTCACCAGGGTAGAGTCAATGTGGGCATTGTTTTTCATTCTTAGGTAGAATCCCAACATTTTCTTTAACCTAGAAACATCTTAAAATAGTAAAAGGAAATGAATGGGCTTAGAAAAAGGTTGCACTGAAAACAAAGGTGCAACACATCCTCTACAAAGGAACCCATAGACGAGACACTACAATCCTTTGTATGTCATGAAACTATGCCCAAGATTCTTACACCCATCCATGTCACTTCATCCACATTACTTAGAGGAAATTGGGAAACACTTCTAAAGTTGAGGTATGATTAACCCAATAGGTCTCTTTGTCAACCCTCCCATACCTAAACTTGGGAAATTGTATAGGGTATTTGAGCACTTGTTTATTTTGACGAGGTAGTTTTGATGTACATTCTTGGATGGATCTTTTATTGATTTTATTTACTCATCATGATGTATTTGACTTGAGATACTTGGAGGGAATATTCATTGTCTTTGCAGGACCTAGTTGGTGGATATATTTGGAAGAATAACGCTAGCTTAGTATTCCTTGGGGCTTGAATCCCAAAGGTTGGATACCAAGGCCCACACGTCAAATGATGATGATTTCCTTTGGAGGCCTTATATGACACCATGGAAGACCTAACCCAACCTCTTACTATTCCAATGACTTACTCTTGGGGCCAAAACACCATACAAATAGGGCTTGGTGCCACCTAGGGTTGAGGTTGTGGTGGTAGAGTTGCTACTCATTTACACTTGGCATGATTTGGGGGGAGATGAATTAAGGAGGCTATATTACATGAGAGGGAGGCTCTATAAGCCCCAACGACCTCAAGATCCTACTCAAATAACTTTCTCAATGGGTCAAGACGTCACCCTTAAAGGAATGACATCACCTTAGGGTTTCTATTGTGCAATGTTTTAAGGGTTAAATTGAATTTTATAATGTAAAGGGGAAAAGTAAGGCTTGTTGTCCCCTCACTTTGTGATTTACCAAAAGTTTTGTGGAAAATATCTTGTGAGAGGTTTTTTTATCAATAGAGATCATTTCTATCTCATTTGATGATAGCTCTCCCATTGTGAGAAGACTACATTGGCTGAAATTTTCGCTATACTTGAGCAGTTTTGGTATCTCTCTCTCTTGAAAATGATTTTTGGTTTATATCTTGATGAATGGATGAGATAATGTGGTGCACACCTCTTAGGGACTCTTGTTCTTTCTTATGGATGATTTTTCTTGGTGAAGCTAGGGTTTGATCTTGCAACTTTCTTGGTTTTAGTAAGGAAAAAATGCATTCTTCTTGCTTATTTCATGATATTGTTGGTTAAAACCCTAGGAGGATTATAAGTGCATACACCCTCCATCACGTTCTCTTCATTTTCTAGTTCACAAGTCTTTTTTTGTCAAGGTATCTTGGAGGAGTACGAGGGTGTACACCCTCCTTGATCTACCTTGAGTTTGGTTTTCATGCCCTAGCTAGTAAGAGGTTTTAAACCCCTAGGGATATTATTCATATAACTTGTGTTTTAAAGACTCCATTCACCCATTTTTAAAAGAACTAATCTAAAGTTTGAATTGGATAAATAAATTTTTTTCCTTGGTAAAGGTGATTTAGTGAGATATTGATCTTGTTCAAGTTTGAAACTTTTCATGATGCTTTGAGGTTGCTAAATCCTCTAAGTAATATTAGTCTACTTATTCTACTGGGAGATAGAAATAAATCAAATCTAAATCCATTATGGATGCAACAAATTATTCTCCTTTTTATTCATAACTCACAATTCAACCGTCATAAGTTTCTAACAATTTACCCATATAATCTACTAGTCCTAGCACATATTTTAGGTGGATTCTTTGTGAATTTTGGTGTCTTATTTTTATGATGTATCAAATTAATGCAGGAGCATCATAGAAAGCCAAAGCACATGCCTAGCCAAAGAGACAGTTGGACACATAGATGTAATTTGAACACGTTTTTGTGAACATGTTTTGAAATTTAAAATCTAAAGCATTAATGTAATGGGCAGGAGGAAAGTGCAGTTGCATTTATATCTAAAGATCCGAAATGATTTTGGAGCATATGTTCCTATCTGTGGATGTAATAGGAATTTAAGTATGTTTAATGCAAGTAGGTAGGTTTAATTTAATACATTAGACAATTTAGGAGCATAGGAGGGAAACTAGATGATAGACACCCTCTCCTTGTATCTTAAAAATAACTCATTATTATTCATAATTTTGTAAGTTGTAGAGCTGTAGAGGAGAACAGAGAATTTTATGCATTATAGTTGTTGTTATTTACCATGTATAGGAGCACTAGATTTAATAGAAGAAAGATTTGATTCCAATCTATGTATTTGTTATGGTTGTTGGAACCACCTGTTGAATGGTATGTTGCAGGCTAGTTTATATTCTCTATGTGCATTTTATTTCAATGAAATCTATGTGTGTATGCTCTAGAATTCTATGTTGAATGTTAGAATTCTGGACAAGGGGAGAATGAGTTTCAGTTGTTTCTCTTTCTGAGAACTCCTGCAAAGAGTGAAGTGGAGGGTCCACAAGGAGTGCATCGACCAGGCTGTGAGTTTCATCTCGGAACTCTCAGAGGAGATTCAAATCATGTTTTTACAGGCCGAAGTGGAAGGTTAGCTTAGGATTCGTGCAAGGTGTGCACAGGATGAGTGAGGTCTGGGATTTTACCAACTCAAGAGGGAGATTGAGAGACTTCTATTGCAAGAGGGGCACAAAGTCAAAGACCCAAATAACTAGAGGTTATTTGAAAATCATCGCAAGGAGTGCATGCAGGGACCCTTTTGGAAGCCTTGAGTTCACAAGAAAAATCTCAGAAGGGATAGAACCTCTAAAGTGTTCAAATGGAGGCAGAGTTCAAAATCATATCACAGAAGTCAAGTTCAGGAGGGAGGACGCCAAGTCATTTAGCCAGAAGTCCTTGAGAAGTTGAATTGGATGGTGGAATCGCTTCAAGAGGAAGTGCCAAAGTTCCATGAGTTGTGGGATCTTGTGGAAAAATGGAAGGATTAAGACCGAGTGTCTTTCAACACTCTTAAGCTCAGGAAGGATAGTGACCATCATATTCGGATACAACGAGGGTTGTTGGATCGAGGGAGGCACACAATCGTCGATCTCATCGAAGGCATGATTTCATAGTCAGGGATTTGTAGTGGGAGAGGAACGAATGTTCGTTGTTCTCTCAAGTTGCGAAAGCCAAAGACTGATGTGAACAGGTGGCAAAGACCCACTCTGTAAGAGGATTAAACATAGGTGACAAGTGGCGTGCACCCGTCACTTTGGGTGGAGTCAACCTTCATTGACATATCGATTTTTGGGGATTCATAAGGGAAGAGCACGAGAGGTTGGTGCTCCAACTCGCGAAGTTGTAAGTTTCGAAAGGTTCTTGCGTTAAGTCTTGGTTGTGGTCCTATTAGAAAAGGGGCTGAAGAGGGGGCTTACACCTTAAGCCCATTCACAATTTTGTGTTTCGGCTATTACCAAGGGTTGTGGCATTGTATTTGAAGTGCCCAACTCACGAGACCCGAAATCCTTTATGGGCTTAAACAAGGAGTTTAGTTAACCATTTTCATGGTTTAAAGGGTTTAAACCAGATCTTGGCCTGAGGGCAGGAGGTCTGCACCAGTTGTGGTATTAGAGCCCAGAACAAATTCTTTTCTTTTTACATCAGAGAAAAAAGAGGAATTTTACATCCATGCCACCGAGAAGAAGAGAAAGGCCCATACCTGATCTAGCAGTGGAAAGAGAAATGCGTGAATTACGTCCCAGACTTGATGCTATGGAGACAACACAGAAGCGAACAGTTGATGTAGGGGATATCAGTGAAGCTGAAAGTGAAAATGAAGCTAAAAATCAAGGATAAAAAGTTGCAGTTGAAGATGCCGCAGAAGAACGCCTATTCAGGGTTGTTGCAAGGATAGGTGCTAGGGAAAAAATGGGCATTCCAATGTACGAAGGCAACCTAGATGTTGAAGATCTTGTAGACTAGATTATATCTCTAGACAAACACTTCAACTATGAGGATGTCGAGGAAGACAAGAAATTCAAACATGTCGTTACTATACTTAAAGGGCATGCAACACTGTGGTGGGATGAACTGCAGGTTGACAGACGTTGCAAGGGCAAGAAGAAAATCAAGAGCTAGGATAGAATAGTTGAAAAAATGATATCCAAGTTTATACCGAGGGATTATCAAATAACTCTGTTTTGGAGGATGCAAAATTTGAGATAGAAGCTGATGTCAATGAAAGAATACACTGAAGGGTTCTATAGGATAAACATCAGAGCAGGTCATCAGGAAAGTGATGATGAGAAAGTTTCCATGTATATGAATCGTCTATGATGTGACATTCAGGACGAGATGATTATGATGACCATCCAAACCATAGAAGATGCTTATCAGATGGCTCTAAAATTTGAAGAGAAGTTGATGGCTCTAAAAGATGAAGAGAAGCTGAGCCGAAAGCAAGGTCAAAGAGGCTGAGGTAGAAGTCAAAGCAGAGGCAAGACAATTTCCCAGGACAGAAATTAGAAGCCTAAAGAAGAGGGGAATAAACCTCAAACTCAATTTAAGAAAGGAGGAAGCTCATAGGGGAGGCAGTATGCTGATAGGAAGAGGAAGAGGCAGAGGAGGTGAAGTGAAATTCTTTGTCTGTGAAAAAATCAGACATAAATCCTATGAGTGCCCATATAGGAAGAAATATGTTCATGAAACTCACGTTGTCGAAGCTCAAGGATGGAATGTTGATGCAAAGGACACTGAGTATGAAAGATATTTGATGATGCATAAAGTTATCTTGAAACCGGAGAAGGAGCCCAAGAACCCAACCCAAAGAAACAGTATGTTTCAGATTGCTTGCAAAACCAAATACAAGGTATGTATGGTCATGGTGGACAACAGTATCACAGATAATCTTGTATGCATGGAAATGTTAGAAAAGATGGAGTTGGAGAATGTTGTGCATCCAAGCCCATACAAAGTTTCGTGGCTACAAAAAGGACATCAAGTAAATGTCACTAAACAGTGTTTAGTTGAATTTAAAATAAGAGGATATAAAGATGAGGTATTATGTGATGTCATTCCCATGGATGTTTGTCATCTATTGCTAGATAGACTATGGAAATATGACAGAAATGTGGTGCATGATGGGAGAAAGAACACGTACACTTTGGAGAAAAATGGTAGGATGCACATGTTGCTGCCAATTAAGGATAAAGAGGTGAAAATAGAGATGACCAACACTATACTTCTTATGAGTGGGAAGGAACTTCTTAAGGAAGTCAAGAAGAAGGAAGACACATGATTCATTTTGGTTAGGAAGCCCAGAATTGTTTTGAACAACACTAGGATAGATGATTTACCAGAAGAAATCCAGGAGTTGCTGGAAGAATTTGTTGATATAGTAGTGGATGAACTACCTTGTTCATTGCCACCTATCAGGAGTATAATCCATCATATCGATATTATACCTAGAGCTAGTTTTCTAAACAATGCAGCTTATAGGTTGACGCTGCAGGAGAATGAATAGGTTAAGAGACAGGTCCAGGACTTAATGGACAAAGGATTGATTCGGGAGAGCTTGAGTCCATGCGCTATTCCAACAGTGCTCGGCCCAAGGAAGGATGGTGGCTGGAGAATGTATATAGACTCAAGGGAAATAAACAAAATTACTATCAGGCACAGGTTCCCATTACCAAGGATGGATGACTTGATGGATTGCTTCAGTGGAGCAAAGTTTTTTTCAAAGATTGATTTGAAAAGCAGATATCATCAGATTAGAATGAGAGAAGGTGATGAATGGAAGACAACATTCAAGATGAATGAAGGGTTGTATGAATGGTTTGTCATTCCATTTGGCTTGATGAATGCACCCATTACTTTCATGATGTTGATGAACGAAGTTCTGAGGGATTTCATTGAGAAATCTGTCATTGTATATCTTGATGATATATTAATTTTCAACAAAACTAAAGCAGAGCATTTGAAGCATTTAGCTGCAGTGATGAGAAGGTTAAAGCAAGATAAATTGTTGATCAACATGAAGAAATCGTCATTTATGACGACATAACTCATCTATTTGCATTTTTTTATCTCTGCAAATGAATTGAAAATGGATCCGAAAAAGATAAAGGCGATTAAGGATTGGCCATCGCTGAAGAGCATGTTTGAAGTTCGAAGCTTCCATGGTTTGGCTAGCTTCTACAGGAAATTCATCTAAAAATTCAGTGGAATTAGCGCACCGATGGTGGATACGATGAAGAAAAGACATAAATATTTTCATTGGATAGAGGAAGCAGAGAAGAGCTTCAACCTGCTGAAGAAGAAGATCACTGAGCAACCAATTCTGGTTTTTCCAGATTTCAGCAAGACATTCCAGGTCAGGTGTGACGTAAGTGGATTTTCCATTGGAGTGGTCTTAAGCCAAGACAACAAGTTGGTTCCGTATTTCAGTGAAAAATTGAATGAAGCAAAGATTAAGTACTCCAAGTATGACAAAGAATTCTATGCAGTCATACAAGTGTTGAAGAAATGAAGCCACTATTTGGTTCCAAAAGAGTTCGTTTTGTACAATGATAATCATGCTTTGCAATTCGTGACTCAACAGGAGAAGTTGAACCAAAAACATGCTAAATGGGTTGAAAACATGCAGAATTTTACTTTTGTGATTAAGCATATTTTTGGAACTGCTAACAAAGTTGTTGACGCTTTGAGCAAGAAATGTCTGCTTATGTAGGAATTTAGAGTTAAGACTTTGGGTTTTGATAATCTCAAAGAAATGCACGGGGATGATCCATATTTAAAATAGGCATATGAGGCATCTAAGAATCCAATTCTCAGGGACATAAGCCAATGGACAAAGTACATGATCTAGGATGGACTATTGTTCAGGGGAAATCAACTATGTATTCTGAAATGCTCCACGAGGGAGAATTTGCTGAAGGAAAAGAATAGCGGAGGATTGGCTGGACACTTTGGCCATGAAAAAACATTCTCAAAGTTGAATGGCTCATATTACTGGCCAAGGATGAGGACAAATATGAAGAAATTTGTGTACATGTGTAGAATTTGTCAGCACACGAAGGGAAAAAGGTAGAACATAGTGTTATATCATCCATTACCCATACCCGAAAGGCCATGGGACGCAGTGAGCATGGATTTCATATTAGGAATGCAAAGGACACAGAGGGGATATGATTCAATCTTTGTAGTGGTAGACAGATTTTCAAAGATGGCACATTTCATACCATGCTAGAAAATAAGTGACGCAACTCATATTGCAAACCTGTTTTTCAAGGAAGTCGTCAGACTTCACGGCTTGCCAAGGAGTATCATTTTTGATTGAGATACCAAGTTTGTAGGACATTTCTGGAGGACCTTATGGAAGAAGCTGGGGAAAAACTTGTCTTTTATCTCAACATATCATCCTCAGATGGATGGACAGATAAAGGTCTTGAACATGAGCTTCGGATATTTGTTAAGGATCTTAGTGACTGAACACCATAGTCAATGGGATCACATTCTGCCACAGGCGGAATTTTCTTACAATGATTCACTCAATAGAAGCACAGGGCAAAGTCCATTCCAAATTGTATATGGAATGCAGCCAAGGGGAGTCTCTGAATTGAAATATTCAGAACAAGTTGATTTCAAAAGTGCTAGTGCAGAGGACTTTGCAGAAGGAATGAAGGAGCTTCATAGCAGAATCAAGGAGAGATTGCAAAGTTCAAGTCAAGAGTACCAACATAGAGCAGATCAACACAGGCGAGAACTTCAATTTGAATTTGGTGATTTGATTCTTATGCATTTGAGGAAGGGAAGGTTCCCAAGGGGAACATACAACAAGCTGAAGATGAAGAAAATTGGACCATGCAAGGTCATTAGAAAATTTGGTGCAAACGCGTATGAGATTGAATTACTCGATGGGGTCAGAATCTCACCGATATTCAATGACACAAATTTGTACCCTTACAGAGATGAAGAAGCAGGAGTGGAGGGTGAATAGGAAGAAATTCCATGGACAAAACAAATGACTGTAGCTGAAAATCCACAGATGGAAAGCATAATTGACAAGAGGATTAGCAGAAAGAACAGGAGAAAAGAGTATTTTGAATACTTGGTCAAGTGGAAAGGACATCCAGTTGAAGATGCCAGTTGGGAGGATAAAGCAACAATTCAAAAGGATGGATAAATAGTGAAGGAACTCGTGAACAAGAGTTCATGAAAATTTTCAAGTGAGGGATTATGATGCAGGAGCATCGTAGAAAGCCAAAGGAAGTGCCTAGCCAAAGAGACAGTTGGATGTGAAGATGTAATTTGAACACGTTTTTGTGAAAATGTTTTGAAATTCAAAATCTGAAGCATTAATGTAATGGGCAGGAGGAAAGTGCAGTTGCATTTATATTTGAAGATCCAAACTGATTTTGGAGCGTATGTTCCTATCCGCGGATGTAATAGGAATTTAAGTATGTTTAGTGAAAGTAGGTAGGTTTAATTTAATAGATTAGATAGTTTAGGAGCATAGGAGGGAAAATGGATGATAGACACCCTCACCTTGTATTTTAAAAATAACTCATTATTATTCAAAATTTTGTAAGCTATAGAGTTGCAGAGGAGAACAGAGAATTTTATGCATTCTAGCTATTGTTATTTACCATGTATAGGAGCACTAGAGTTAATAGAAGAAATATTTGATTCCAATCTATGTGTTTTTTATGGTTGTTGCAACCACTTGTTGAATGGTATGTTGCAGGCTAGTTTATATTCTCCGTGTGCATTTTATTTCAATGAAATCTGTGTGTGTATGCTCTAGAATTCTATGTTGAATATTTGAATTCTGGACAAGGGGAGAATGAGTTTTAGTTGTTTCTCTTTCTGAGAACTCCTGCAAAGAGTGAAGTGGAGGGTCCATAAGGAGTGTATCGACCAGGCTATGAGTTTCATCTCAGAACTCTCAGAGGAGATTCAAATTGTGTTTTCACGGGCCGAAGTGCAAGGTTAGCTTAAGAGCCGTGGAAGGTGTGTGCAGGCTAAGGGAGGTCTAGGATTTTTCCAACTCAAGAGGGAGATTGAGAGACTCTTGTTGCAAGAGGTGCACAGAGTTAAATACCCAAATAACCATAGGTTATTTGAAAATCTCTGCAAGGAGTGTGTGCAGGGACCCTTTTGAAAGCCTTGAGTTCGCAAGCGAAAGATCAGAAGGAATAGAACCTATGAAGTTTTCAAAGGGAGACAGAGGTCGAAATCGTCTCACAGAAGTCAAGTTCAGGAGGGAGGACGCCAAGTCATTTGGCTAGAAGTCCTTGAGAAGTTGAATCAGATGGTGGAATCGCTTGAAGAGGAAGTGCCAAAGTTTCGTGAGCTGTGGAATCTTGTGGAATAGCGGAAGGATTAAGACTGAGTGTCTTTGAACACTCTTAAGCTCAGGAAGGATAGTGACCATCATATACGGATACAACGAGGGTCGTTGGATCGAGGGAGGCACACAATCATCGATCTCGTCGAAGGAAGGATTTCAGATTCGGGGATTTGTAGAGGGAGAGGAATGGTTGTTCATTGTTCTCTCATGTTTCAAAAGCTAAAGACTCATGCGAACAGGGGGCAAGCACCCACTCTATAAGTGGAGTAAACATAGGTGACAGGTGGCGTGCGCCCATCTCTTTGGGTGGAGTCAACCTTCGTTGACATATCGCATTTCAGGGATTCGTAAGGGAAAAGCACGAGAGGTTGGCGCTCCAACTCGCAAAGTCGAGAGTTGTGAAAGGTGCTTGCATTAAGGATTGGCTATGGTCCTATTGGAAAAGTGGTCAAAGAGGGGGCTTAAACCTTAAGCCCATTTGCAATTTTTTGTTTCAGCTATTTCCAAGGGCTGTGGCATTGTATTCGAAGTGCCCAACTCGCGAGACCCAAAATACTTCGGGGGATTAAACAAGGAGTTTAGTTAACCCTTGTCGTGGTTTAGGGAAGATCCTGCACGGATCTCGGCCTGAGGACAAGAGGTCTGCACCACAAATTGTTTGCTACATACATAAGGATGCAATTATATCTCTTAAATACTAGTCTATAACAGCCTTGCATTGACACAAGATTAATCATACCAGGTTCCTTCGTAGGTTACCACCAAAAGGTACCGTGTAGTCTAGAGCATTGGCATTTTCATATCCTTTGAAGAGAAGAAATCTCAAAGGAAGCATTGCTGAGACAAAAGGATAGGGAAGGTCAAGGATAATACTTAAAAGGGTTCACAGAAACATCAAGATTCATCCTGAGCTTGCACAAGACATCTAACTACAAAACAGATCTGAACTCATATATGCAAGAACTAAAGCTACTTATGTTGCAGAAAATAATTCAAACACAGAGACATCATGTGGAACTTATGAACCATAAAGAGTACTGTAAAGATACAATGCATAAGGATAAACCCAAAAATACACAACATATTTTGAAATTTTGGATCCTTCTTCATATATTATCTTTAGATCTTTCTCCATTACAATCTCAGAGATACACAATAGCACTCTGTTACATACCCCTCTCTTTGGACTCATGTCACAGATCTATAATTCCCAAAATGGTGTATAGATTACATTATATAACTCAAAACCCAACTTCTCAAGAATAGACAATAACAACTATGACATCAAACTAACAACAAGGGAAGAATCAAACAAAACCCTTTTACAATCACGATACAACCCTTTTACAATCATATCCATCCCTTTATATAAGCTAATTTGTGTCTTTTGGCTTTGGATTTCATGCTTTCTTGTTCTATTGGAACCACTTTTGCTTTGGTGGAGTTCCGTTGTCATTTTCGCAATTGATTTCTGTTACTTCTCCTTGCCTGTTGTCCAGCTTCTTCTGTAGCTTTCAAAACTTGTACTAGGCCAAAACCGGGGCCGTAGTTATTCTTGCACAACTCCTTATCCAAAAACAAAGGGCTCAACAAACTCCAACCACAAACCTTGACTCGCCCTCGAGTCAAGTACTCGACTCTTTTGCAACTTCTAGGAGAAACTATTATTTTCCCTTGTCCTCCTTTTCCTCTTTCGTTTTCTCTTCTACTTGCGTTTTCTCTTCTTTTGCCTCTTCAAATGAAGGGCCCAATTATGGGACCAAATCCAAGGTCCACTTACTCACTTCTTGAAATCTCCCAATTTTATCCTGCCATTTCCTGGCAAGGAGTAAGGCCTCAGTGACGAACTATTGGGTCGCCTCTGTGATACATCCCTTGGGCTTGGATGCAATCAAAAAGTTCCATTCAGAATCTATTTTTGCATAGAATCGATGCATCTGCATATAAACTATTTGAATGATAGGTCAGAAGTCACGCAACCCCTTCTTAGCTACGAATTTCACCTCAAATAGGGCATTCAATTCATTTTCCTCTTGATGGATCTTGTCAAAATTTTGTTGTTTCTCCAGCGGATCCATCATAGCCACAACTTATTCATTCAATACCTGGATTCTGGTGCACACATCCTCAAAATTCTAGTTGCATCTAGTGATGATTCCCATCCAATCGTTGAATTCCCTGAAAATATTTTTGCACTCAGTTGTGCGCATATGTAGTGCTGCTCGAGCATTGTTTCCTTCCAGCACTATCTTCTCCATCTGCTCCTGTAGCTTCCAAGGTTACTTCTTTTCTTCTTGTTGAGTCTTATGCAACTACACTTCCATATGCTCAATGTGAATGGCCAATTGTGAGCATGCTCCTTGGAGAAACTCAATTTGATGCTCAAGCTCTCTTGTATCACTGACTTTGGGAAGCTAGGGTGAGACCCTCCGAATCTTCGGCCAGGCCTCAACAAGCCTTTCTTAGACTCTTCCCAGTCTGTTCTCGACCTAGACCTTGGCATGTTCCTCTCGTTTTTTGGATTCTTGCCCAAAGAACTCTTCCTCCCTTGTGACCTCAACATACCTCTCGACTTTTTGGAGCCTTTGATCAAGATGATCAGTGGAATCTCTGATCATTCCAACTAAGTGTGTCTCTAGCCATTATGCAAGGTCAAAAAAAGACGGTGTTGCATCCCTGGGTACTCGAGTCTATAGTGGAATTCCACTGGTTGTTGAATGTTATGAGGGGGTCTCTACCTCCTCCTCTCTTATCGATGGTCCTGGCGCAAGTCTCAACCTCAAGGATGATGGCAAGAGTGTCAAAACCTCTATTCTGACCATGCAGATTTGCAACAACTCTGCACAATGCTGAGGGTTTTGGAGAACCATATCCATCTGTTCCTGTGGAGATGTCGCGCTCTGCCTGAAAGTTGACTCTGGTTCCTTTTGAACCTATGGTATCTCCTTCTCTTTACTTGCATCTACTTCTGGAGTTGCACTTCCCTAGGAATCCTCAACCTTTACCATTGAGGAAATGTTTTGGGGGATTTGAGCTTGCGGTTCCTCTACCGTTTAAATGTCGTTTTTCTACACAAACAACATAATTTGATGGTTCTGAGTGCCTAGGTTTGGACTAGTTAGTTGCATTCTCTACTATGGTAATTATCGGTTTGGACTTGAAACTTTTTGTCTCTACTCAGGAAACTTCAGGCTTGTTTCTAGTAGTTCTCGCTCTAGTTGTTGTGGGGGATCAAGCTGCATCAGATCTTGATCAATGGTTTGGGGTGGACTGGTGGTTTCTTGGGGTGGAGACTGGGGATGTGGTGGTGATGGAGGATTCTTAATGATGATGGTGGATGGAAGGGTGTTAGGCTCAGGATCGTCATGAATATGGATGATTGGGGCTTCTCTGACCACTAAGTGAGTGTGGGGGATGGTAAATGAAATTTGTTGGGGGTTCATAACTTTACTCGACGAGACCACGGTTCTAAAATTCTTTGCCACTAGTTCTGTGATGAACGCAACACTCACAATATCATTGACATCCTTACCTGTCAACATGGATTTCTCTGGAAGTTGTGGGAATATCGACAATGTTCTTTCCTTCCGCTCTAGTGGCTACATCTCCTCCTCCTCCTCCTCAGAGTTCATCTGTGTCAGAGATTATCTCTTCGGTGCCTCTGAACATGAGCTCAGTCCTACCTCTGCTTCTTTTCCTTTCTTCTTCGACATCTCTACAGGAAAAATGTAGTGCATCCCTGACTTGCTTGGGTTGTGTTTAACTTCCAACCATGACATTACCTCTTTGTCGAAGGACTCCTCATCTAAATAGAATGACAACATCCTTGAAAGGAAATACTCCCTATTGGCATACCTTTACCATACAAATGTAGGATGTCGATTCATGATGAAGGCGATGTTCCTCGTTTTGTAGTTGAGGAGCTCCTGGGGAATGTGAAACCTTTGCGTTGTGTCGATAAGCCCATTATACCACTTGGAGAACGTCATGTTGTTGAAGGTTGTGTTCTCCAAGTCCATCCTGGAATATCAGGGCTCAAACATCTTCGCAAGGTGCCCCTTGTCTTCTATCTCCAATGATCTTTCATTTGGTGGCTTCCACTTAAGCATTGTGTATGCCATCAATAGGTATCCATATTTGAAGGTGCCTCCCTTCTCCTGAACTTCCTTGCAAGCCACGAGTAGTTCCTCTAGTAGGTAACTACACCAATTCAATATGACCCCATTGGCACAAAAATCCACCACTGGGAATGCATCCAACATGCATTCTCCCTTATAATACG
>SNQJ01S0055418.1:40686-57212 GCA_010110895.2 Picea sitchensis
TGTGTGTGTGGAACCTTTCATAGAGGCTAGGTTCCCCATTATTTTTTTTGTGCTTACTGAGACCTTAGAATCCTTTAGACACATTCTTTCCCTCGAGGGATAGTCTAGTAAGCTGATGGATGTCTTCAAGATGGATTGGATACCTCTTATCCAACCTGAGACTTTTTTCGTGCACCTTGCTGATTAGGAATTTGGTGCACTACGCAACATCAGAAGTGGTATCGAACACCGGTAGGTCTCTAAGGATAATGATAGTTGAGTTGAATAGGTTGATAAATTTAGGATTTGGCACAAACTGCATGCCTCCCAACTCATCTGGAGTGATACTCTAGAATACGTATATGTTTATTTGGGGGAACAAGACTGGATTTTTTAAGTCAAGATCAAGGAGCTTGACCTGCTCCATCTTCCCCTTCAGATCACCCACACCCTTGACTCGGGGGTCCCAGGGCTCATATGGTATTGCGTCTTTGGACATGGCACCTTGGCTTCCTTTAGATCTCGGCATTGTGGGCTCTGAGGTATCAAAAAAATATGTGGTGAACTAAGGACTTGGGATCACAACTACGGGTTGTAGGAATTTCATAGGCTTGCTCGCTCTTCATAATTTGAAAAATCACAAAGTTATTTGAAAACAATGCATTCTACGATGAGTTCTTGGAGCCTTATACTCAAGATTAGTTGGAAAGTTCAGTAATAACTATTGTTCATCATGATCATATGGACACAACTTGGATTTGAGTTTTCCAATGGGACATGTTAATGGGGTAAATCCTATTGGGAGATTTTGGCATTTAATGTGCAAGTTTGACAGGGACGTGGCTGATTTTAGACCTTTCTGTTTGACGAATGGGAATCCTGGCATGAATACTGATGGCATATTCATGTATCATGGCTTTATGTCTTAACTTAATTCAGACAGGGTACCGTAATAGAAAGAAAGGCTATGACTAGACTAGGTTCGTGTGGCACATGGACTCATATTGCATTTGAATTCATTCTCCCTCCGACCACAAAGGGGTCCCCATCATATTAATGAATGTCATTAATGGGTTCTTTACCCTTCTAATCTTGCGCTGCTGAGTAAGCAGTTCTGCATCAAAAAACACTTAAACAGAAAATGAAATGAACTACATGTTGTGGCGCAACACTACAAACGTCGACTTTATTAATTAAATTTACAAAAAATGCATAAAACTCAAATATAACTACTATACATGCTCCTTCGAACTAGAGAAACAGTCCTTTTATCTCATTTTTGAGACATATAGGGTTTTAGGAGAGCACCATTGACCCATCCCGGCCATAGAAAACCATCCAGTTGCACAAGTCTGACTGCTCCTAAAGGTTGGATCTCGACAACTATAAATGATCCCAACCAATGCATGTGCAACTTGCCAGGATTCTTCTGATACCGACTATCATATAGAGTAGGACCTTGTCTCCTTGCGCAAATACTTTAGTCTCAATGTATCTGTCGTGCGAAGATTTTTGCCTTGATTTCTAAACTGACTGATGGAAGTCTGCTAAAAATATGGTCTCTTCGAGTTCTTGTAACTCCATGAGTCTATGCGCAATTGATTCTTCCTCTTACATATGGGTGATATGTGTAATGTACAAACTCGAAGTGATGAATTTTGTAGGCACCATAACCTCTTTCCCATAAACTAGTTGAAATGGCGTGTACCTATGGAGTTTCTTTGTGGTTGTCCTATAAGCCCATAGTATTGTTGGAACTCTATCATCCCAATCTTCCCAATTTGTGAAACAGACCTTTGTTAACCCTCTCTCTAGAATCTTTTTGAATTCCTCTACTGTTACATTGGTTTGTGGGTGGTAGGGGCTTATTTTGTGATGTTGGATCAAGAACTCTCCTATAAGCTTTGCTATAGTGCTACTAATAAAATGATCTCCCTGATCACTGGTCAGACTCCTAGGAAATCCAAGTCGAGAGATAATATTCTCAAAAATGAACTTAGAAGGAGTATCGATCGAGAAGTCCTAAAGAACTGTTGCCTCATCCCAATGTGTATGGTAGTCAGTTGCAGTAATAATGTATCTATCCTTTGAATGCTTAATTGTGGGGTTGATCGGTCCAATGAAGTCAACCTCCCACTTCTCAAATGCCTATAAATATCGAACTGGTTGAAGTGGTAATTCATCTCGTTGTGGCATCTTACCCACTCTTTGACAAACATTGCATGATCTAGCATATACATTTTAATCCTTGAAGAGTGTTTCCCACCATAGTCCATCTTGGAGAAATTTATGTGTAGTTGCATTTCCTCCTACATAACCTCCCAGAACTCTATTGTGGCACTCCCACAATATATCCTTCCTTTCACGATCCAAAACATATCTCTTGAGGATACTATCTAGTCCCAATTTATACAATTGCATTGTAACCAACTGGTAGTCCGTTTCTCTAAAAACCATATGGCGTTTCTAGGTTGTAGTGTTGGATCATGTTGTCATTGATGCCAATGGTTTGATTGATTGATGTCAAAGGATTGATGTCAACTGATTAAATGATTGATTGATAGGCTTGATTGATTGATGATTGATGAAAAATGTATATGTGTTGTCCTTGATGAGAATGATAGATGTCAAGTGGAAACCAATCAATGAAGATGGATCAATAAGCTATAATTGATGGGAATGCATAGATGAAGATGGATCAATGAGTTGTCATTGATATGATGGAGATGAATCAATGTGTTGTCATTGATACATGATGCATAGTTGGATTTGTCTTATCATGGTTGATAAGGTACACAAATGGATGAACTCCAAAGTGGACCCCTTATGGTGAAAGCCCTCACGGGAAGATGCTTTGCGGTTGAGTTATGGTTGAGAGAACCTATTCTTGTATGTGTAATAAAGAGAATAAGATCAGTGAATTTGTTAGTGAAACTATCCTAGATGGATAGTGCTTGTCATACAATTTCTGGTGGTATGTGGAATGTCACATAACTCCTCACGGTTTGAGAGTTATGGCCCTACAAAGTTGAAGGACCCCCATATGATGGCTTGAAGCCCCATAAGGTCAAAAGAAGTCAAGGTTCTTGAGAAGGAAGAAATAATTATTTAAATGATAAAGTAAAGTGACAAAGTCAAGGTGGATTATTTAAATAATAAAGATAAGTGACAAAATCAAGAAGGAATATGTAATGATAAACTATTGGAAAACTTTCTATTTATGGAAAGTGGTTAACCCTAAAATAAGGAAAATAGGTTAAGTGACCTAGAAATGGGTTAAGTGACCTAGAGGATGAAATTATAAATAAGATAGAAATGGTTCCTTGTAAATCATCCTTTGTGTGGATCAAGGGAGAGCTTCTTGTGAGATTATCTTTTTGGAGTATTGATGGAGAGCTTCTTGTAAGAGATTCTTGTGAAAACATATTTGGTGTGAATCTCTTGAGCATGATTGAAGATCTATTATGAGAAAGAGAGTGTAAGGAGGATCTCATGGATGCATCAAATTTTCGGCAATACCGGAGATCTTGATGGAAAAATTCTCAAAACTTCAAAAACCCTAGTTTTTTAGGTGTACGTGGGTTGTAATGGGCTAGGGCACGTATAGTGGATAAAATCATGGAGATTTTTGTTTGAGATGATGACTAGTTGTTGAAGACTGAAGCAGGTTCCAGATCTGCATTCTATGGGATCAGATCTGTCACTGAGACACTGGTATGGTTACATTAATGTATTGATGGATTGTATTTCTTGTTGTGTTGTGAATGCTTAGGGAATTCTTGGTATGGTTGTTGTGATGCGATTTATGTTGGTTGATGGAGTAAGAATTACTCTTGTGATTCAGTTGTGATATGATTTCTACTGTATACTATTTTCTTATACATGATTGAGTTAGCATTCATATTGATTGGTTGTGGAGCATGAGTAATATATTGGAGAGCTTGGATGTGTTGTGACTGGCTGGTGGTCAGTGGAAGACAGAATAAATTATGCTATGCAGGTTGCAGAGGATTTGAGTATGTGATGAAAAGGATAAACCCTAATAGCTCAAAAGGAATACGCAGGTTGATGTATATATTGGCCGCGAACATACGTGGGCTGTAGTGAGCCAGGGTGCATACACACATGGGCTGCACTACTGAAAGGTCGCGTACCTATTGTAGATTGATATCTGTTGAGGATTGTTGCCTCATCTCAGTTGGTTTTGAGGGTGTAAGCTGAGTCTTGCATTATAGAGTTGGTGATCTTGTAGAGTTGTACTCTATTCAGTTGTTGCTGAAAAACCCCAAGGATTGTAGTCCGCAATAAAAGGAAAATTGTACATACATCTTGTGTTCTTTGTGTTCCTTGTGGTGATGAATTATTGATGATTTATTTTTCTGATATATGTTACTGATAAATGTTCACATCTAACTGGTTATAAATGACAACAATGAGTAATAAGTAAATGTTGAATGAAAACTAATGTGTTTTGTGTAAGAGGGAAGTTTTAGTAAAAAGAGCCCCACACTCATTCACCCCCCCTCTAAGTGTGGTAGGTGTGTCCAACATGTAGAATATGTTTCTGGGTAGGCTCGTGTACTTAAGAAGACTGCTATGTCCTCAAGGTACTCTGGTATGGCCTCAAACTGGGACATATGTATATATGGGAGTTGATCATCAACTTCTATGCCACTTTCTCCTGACTCTAATATAGGTGGGTGATCAGGTCCTACATTGCATCTTCCAGGCTTAATAATTACTTCAAAAGAGAATTCCTAAAATAGTAGAAACCATATACAAATTCTCCCTTCCAACACAGGTTTGTTAACTAGATATTTCAATGCACAATGATCAATAAAGAAATTAAAATGAGAACCTAACAAATAATGTCTAAATTTTTGCAAACCATAAATCATGGCTAAACCCTCCCTTTCTTTCATTGTGTAGTTGATGTCATCTTGTGACAACTTCTTGCTCACAAAATAGATATGATGATCCATGGCTCCATATCCAGGTTGCGCTAAGATAACTCCTAATACAATACCTGAATCATCTATGTGGACGTGAAATTCATTTTCCCAGTTTGGGAATATCATAATTGTTGTTGTGCTAAGCTTATCCTTTAGGGTCTCTAGCACTTTATCACATTTTGGAGTCCATTGGAACACTTCGGAATTTTTTAATAGATTTTCCCGAGGTGCAGTAATGTTTGCATATATTCTCATGAACCTATGGTAGTACCCTATGTGTCCCAGCGTGGAGCACAATTTCTTAGAATTTGTAGGTGGCAACATGTTCACAATGACTGCAACTTTGTATGGGTCTACCGGTACTCCTTCTCGGCATAATATGTGGCCCAAGAAATTTCCATGTGGTACAAAGAAGATACACTTTCTGACATTCAATGATATCTACAATTATCTGCATCTGTCGAACATCATACGTAATAGCACTACATGTTCCTTGAGAAGATTTTATATCGTCCAATCATCCATATAAACTTCTATAAAAATGTGAATAAAATCTCTGAAATATGCTATTACAATCCTTGAGAAAACTGCAGTAGCATTATTTAAGCCAAATGGCATCACATTATATGCAAAAGACCCCCATTCTGTTATGAATGTGGTATTTGTTTTATCCTCTTCGATAATTCTTACTTGGTGGTGCCCTGAAAATCCATTTGTAAATGAGTACGCTTCTTTCCCCGCAACTTGTTCTAGCACATCATCAGTAAAAGGTGTTGGAAAAGGGTCATGCACACAGGAAGAGTTAAGTCTTCTAT
Organism: Picea sitchensis; assembly: GCA_010110895.2. Taxonomy (NCBI): domain Eukaryota; kingdom Viridiplantae; phylum Streptophyta; class Pinopsida; order Pinales; family Pinaceae; genus Picea; species Picea sitchensis. The sequence continues at coordinate 46,433 of SNQJ01S0055418.1, forward strand.
AGTCTATGTTATCACCCTATAATTTATAGGATCAACTGGTGACTGGAATGTTATCTCTCTAGTGTTTTTTGTTTGACAAATGATTTTTCATTCTGCAAATAATTTGAGAAAAGAAGGAAAAATAAAAAGAAAAAAGAAAAGAAAGAAAAAAGAAAAAGAAAAGAGGGCATAAAAGAATTTCAATAAGAGCCCCATACAATAACAGTGACTTGGTCCATACCTTTCAAGCATGGCCAAGTTATTTTAAATTTATGTTGATAGGAATAGTGAATAAGCTTGGCTAAACTATTTAATCTTAGCCAAGTGATCTAGGTTAGTTAGTGAATAAATCTGGCCAGACTGTCTAATCTTTGTCAGATAGCCCCAGGGTAGATTAAGTTCTTAGCCCAACAGTTTAATCTGGGCTAACTGTCGTAGGAAGTTAGGTTAGAACATAGGCTAGTTTGGTTTACTTCAATAAAACCAGCTCGATGATCAATGTTGGACCATGTCTTGGATGTTTAAAATGTTGTTTGTCTAACCCCTTGGTGATGTAACATGAAAAATCTTGGGAAAAACCCATGATATGCATTTATCCTGAGTTCTTCGAGCGCATATACTTTCCGCGCCCACATTTATGCTCTGCTCATATATCAACGGTCTAGATGATCATTCTGAAATCTACCGTGGACAAATCTTTCCGGACCCCCTCCCCCCGACCGTTCTACCTTCAACGGAGGGGGGGGGGGTCCAAAATTGTTGGTAATGCATGCGTGCATCTGGACGATAAAGTTTCGGCGCTCAAATCTACGGTCTGTATTGGATTCTGGACCCCCGTCCATTCTACCTTTAATGGAAGGGGGAGGTATGGAATGTGTAATAAAGATCAAGCACAAATCTGTGGTGGAGAACAAAGCATGCAGATCGATGGCTCAAGGTGTTTTTTGGACCCCCCTGACTGATCTACCTTTAACGGTGGGGGGAGGGGGTCTGGAATGGAATCTACTCTGGCGGGCCCCCTATCTATACGTGGCATGAATCTGCTGGTCTCGAGTCCCACCACCTCCTATTGTCTGACATACCTCGTCACCTCTGACATCATCATCCACCTTTCCAAAAGAGTCACATCCCATAACTCTGTTAGTCCTTCTCCCTCATTCACTCATGGCAAGTCCCCTCATCATGATTTTTTCCCCCAATCGATAACCGCCACATCACCCATCCGTATCCCTCGATCGTTGTCACCTGCCATCTCACTTTCTAAATGACCCGTTGGCCATTTATTACTGGATAACTTATCCGTTAACCAACTGACCTATCCCCTACACCCAATAGATACCCATTTACTCAAAACTACCCTCACTCTTCATTCCTTTACCATTTACCCACTCATCGTACCAGATAATTTACCCCATTTTCTTCTCCATTACAGTCAGTCGCCCCCATCTATAGTCATCCCCACTAACATTGTTTTATTTGCAGGTATTGTTACAGTAATGGTGCCAAAATCAAAACGAACATAAGGAGAGGAGAATCTGTTTCTCCCACCTCCTTTTGATCTTGACAGGATTCCATTGGCCGACAAAGATTAATTAATCGTAGACACTAAGTGTGATTTTGACTTCGCAGACCTTCAATCATGGCTTAAAGAAGTCTTCATGGACCAGAGTGACGAAATTGGACTCTGGGAGTCCAACCTACCCCTGTATCTCTTCCCCCAGATTCACCATTTCCCAGAGCTCTCCCTCAAGTGCCAAGCCCACTATATTCTTGAGCAACGAGCCATCGTATCCTCCTCCGGGGAAGTTCTTTTCCTCATCACGCCAGAAACCATCGACCAAATGATGCAAATATCCCGAGTCGACTCCACATCACCTTTTAACCTTGAAATCCTTACAGAGTTATACCAGAAGATGACATTTCCTCAAAGAGCTCAAATATTTGAGCTTTTTCTTCCACAGTCCGCTTAGCTCCCTACTACAAATCCCCCTTATCCTTCCTCCATGTTCTCAACCAAAGGAAACTAGGTTATCACGTCCTTATGCACCTTGTTGGGTTATTATTCAGATCAATGGGTAGATGAGCCCATTCTGGGATTTTTGTCTATTTTCTCCACCGATGAGAAGCCTACTACATAGTTCAACTTCAGTACATTCTTAGCGAACAGTATTCACAAGCAATTTGTCAATTTCACCACAGAAGGCATGTTTCGGTATTCTTCAATACTGGCATACCTGTTTGTTTTCTTCCAAGTGAACAAATTCACTTTTTCTATGTAGAATATGGATGGAGATGGAAAACCCCAGGTAGTAACCGCATGTAATTCCTTACTCAGACATAACTCCATGTAATTCAGTTTCAAGTAGTTTGTCGATCAGTTCTACCACCTGCTGGTGAGTATGCTCAGTTGCAGACCCAAACCCAAGATTAATGACGAAGTTCAGAGGATCCTACATATCTCAGATCATACAAAGAATCGTGATTGGTACCTATACCAAGATCACACTGAGATTAGAGTCTATGGGTGTGAGTTGGCCCTGTATAAACTGCCCAAATATTTACCTGTCAGAATTTTTGCTCTGAAATACATAAGGTAGATGATAAACTCAGATGATATTCATTTTGTGTCTTTTAAGAAGAAGCAACAACTCATAATCAAAGGGCAGATTGGGTCTTTCATCTACAACAATCAAGGCACCGGGGAGGAAGCAAATAAGTTGTTGAAGAAAATGGAATTCTTCATGAGTTTCACATGGCACTACGATCCATGCAGGATCATTTCAGAGATGAGGGTAAGAAACTAGAATATCTGGTATGCCCACGAATCTAGGCCCGAGGTAGAGAAATTTTCAAACCAGACAGGGTGGGAACCAAACACTTTGGTTGAAATTGAACAACAAGACCCCCCGGTCACTGTATCACAGACCACCATCCCACAGGCTCCAAAGGAGAAAAGGCCTAGGTAGGATCTGTCACCTCTGGTCACTGAAGTGTCATTAGAAGAATTTTGATTGCATACCAAGAGGCCAAAAACTAGTACGACTCCTGACCCGTCCGGAGAAAAGGAAATTCCATTCACCATAGTGACAGAGGTTGATCGATTGCTCCTCAATACAGGCAAGAAGAAGATTATGACCACAGTGTTACCAAAGAAACCTATCGATACTCCACCGATCAACCAGCCAGGCAAGACAGGTCCGAAGCTGATTATTTTTTAGAAATACGATCTGATCAAGAAAAAGAATCAAACTTTGACCAGCAGCACATACACCCAATTCTGGAAGCAGACGTCATCTGCACAACATAGACTACTATCAGGATTCGACATAGAGAAGGGAAGAATGCACATGGCATTCCTCCAAGAACAGGTACCAGACCCTAAGGTAATCACCGATTACAAAAGGGCCACTTTTGAATTCCAGACCAAGGACGTGCATCCTGCTGATCAAATGGATCTGTACATGTAGATGGGAGAAATGGTTTTCTCTAACTTGCACATGCTTCCACTACAACCTCCAGGTTACAAGTGTCTCTGAACAACGTCCAGACACAGTTGAAGCTGGAGAAAATATCATCCTTTGCCAAGGATAACAAGATCAAGACGCTGGAGGAACTGGTCCTCAAGATCGGGTATGATCCCTCAAATGTGAAAGCAGTCGAGGAGATGATCAAGAAGAAAAATGAAGACATAGCGTCTTTGAGAAAAAAATTGAAGCTACCCCCAACAGTAGACTTGCAGGCAAAGGAAATAGCAAAGACAGAAGGAGAAAAAGATGAGATGCTTAAGTTAATCATGGAGCAGAATGCACAATTGAAGGAAATGGAAGCTGAGATGGAGAAGCTAGTGAAAGAGAAATAATAATTGAAACCCATGGAAGTCATTCTGTTGAGTGCAATACCACTCTCAGGAGTGAGCACAACATCACTAGCAAAAGTCCCATCAGCGAATTCAGTGATGTCTCTGGAAAAGACGACTGAATTGGCCAAATCTATGGAAGAGATGAACCTGTAGGAGACAGAGATTAGAAGGCTCAAAAAGGAGATTGATAACCTTCAGGAATTCAAATCTTCTTATCAAACCAGACTCTCCAAATAAAAACAGGTGTCAGACCAACTCAAACAAGAGTTGCAGTAGTTTTGGAAGCAAACAGTGGTAGGTAAAACACTAGCCGAAGTCAAAGAAAGTGTCTGGAAAGACATCACCAAGTGTATGAACGAAATATGGCCAATGATACAGATTATGTTTGAGAAAAATGAATTGGTGCAGAGAAGTAAACAAGCCATCGAGAAGATCAGATCAAAACTGGGAGAGATGCCCACACGGGCTAATGAAATCATCAAATTCTTGAACTCTAAAACCAGAGAGGAGCTGGAAGAGCTGAGAATTGAGGATAGAATAAAGACCATCCTTGAGGTCAAAAGAGTCTTGACCAAGAGAGGATTGATGCTACAGCTAGAAGAAAATGTTCAGGCCATGGACCAAGGGGTACAAAGGTTTTTCAATAAGATTGAGGCTCTACAGAAGAAAGGTCTTCCTGTTCTGAAGGTGATAAATGACAAACTAATGACACTCCCAGACTACAAAAAGAGACTAGCCGATGTGGCTAAGGATAGTTCGAAGTTTTCAAGGATTCAGGGTAGCATCACTGGCAAGGCATTCCTAGATGCACTTCAGTTGGATATCAACATTCAGCATGAGATCTGGTACATCTTCATCACCAAGCCTACTTTTTCCAAGTACACAGAAATGGATGAAGTCTACCGAAGGCTACTCAAAGTCAACATTCCCAGTCATCTTCAATGGGAAGAGCTTTGTGACCTGATCGAGTAGTAGATGAGTTGTCCCAGCCCAATCAGCTATCCAGTCAGATGAGGTCATGCAGAGGCCTCACCAACGGTTCACCCAGAAAACAACATGCAATTGCAAAACATCATCAAACAGTTTCCTAGATTCTTGTAATTTGTTAAGTTAGTTAGGCTAAAAATAGTTTTACCACGTCCTGATCTTTAATGACAAGATCGTTTGTAATTTTGGGTTATAAATACCTCACCTTTGGAAGTATTGTGGGTTGATCTTTATGCCCTACGAGCTGTCAGACTGTAATATTTCTCAAGAGATCTTCCATTAATACAAAGAGGCATTTTTATAGGATTCTTGCGTGTATTCACTGGTGATGTTTTTCTTTCTAAGTTTGATGTTATTCTTGCTTAGTTATCACACTGTTTGCTAAATATAATCTTTGAAAGTAATGAATGTTGTAGGATTTATCTTTGTATACCCTGTTTCTCACTTTGAAATATTTTAGTGTTTCATCTTCTAATTTTATGATAAAGAAATTCTTAACTGCTTCTTTGTTGTAATTGACATTCTCACCTTTTCTACTATTTCCTCATTTATGATACTAAGAGAATCCAACGATTACATTATCTTGCCCTGTGAAAAGTTTCTTTTCTTTTTGGTTTAGATTTTATTTTTCATGACACAGATCCCATAGCCCAATGGATGTGTAAACTATCTCAGCCAACCTGACAAACACTACATCAACAAAACCAACATATTTTATTTACCTAGCCTAATATTTTAAAATTTGAAATATATCTAAATCATATAGAGAAATCCCTCTCTGAATTTGGTAGGGCTAGATCCCAACTTCGAAGTGGTTGGATAAAGTTACCTCCCGTAGATTTCTTCTTTCCTGACAACGTCTAGGAAATTTATAGGGCATTAACAGTCTACACAGAACCTGATATCGTCTTTGCCTTTCTTGCACTGGATGACTATTGGGTTGACCCATTCTGCTTCTTTCACTACAAAAATAAGTCCTTCTTCCAACATGTTGTCTATCTCCTTCTTAACTTTCTCTTTTATTCTAGGGTTAAGGCGGTATGGTCTATGCCTGTCAGGATTTGATCCTAGTTTTAATTCAATTTTCATTTCTCCCATAACTCCTTTGATCCCTTTTAACTCTGAAAAGGTCTTTGGAAACAAATCCTCATATTCCCACAATAAACTCTGTATTTCTTGACTAGTTTTCTCATCCCAGTAATATCCCACCATATCTATCTTAGGTTGCTCTGTGGCACCTATATTGACTTTGCGCAACTTCAATGGTTTATTATAAGAACTATCAGTCTGACTGGGTATGATTGATATTTCTCTATTCCCTTTTGTCTCTTTAATGGCTAGGTTTCTTAATTCCTCTAAATCATCTAGGATTTCTGAATCCCTGGCAATATTATAGCATTCTATAAGATTCTTGTCTAAGGTTAGGTGAAGATTATTTTGAAGTTCTTGGCTATGTTTTTCACATACCACTAGGTTTGATTTCTGATTACTATTGTTTGCAAAAATAAATTCTTTAATTCTTTGCAGGACTACTTCAAGCTCAGGGCACTTACTTGTAAATGCAAAGTCCTTGCAAAAGTGATTTGCCAATGTTTTCTAGTCTCTGGTCTGTCTTCTGGTTTCTTCATGTATGAACCAAGATTTTAGGATTGGACTTAGTGAGTGGGGAAATACCTGAACCCAAAAGCGAGAGGGTATTTCCGCAACTTGGCACTATGTCACACACTATTCAATATGTGCTCTAGGATCGGATTCTCCTGAACAGTTGTGCAACTTGGAAATCCGCCTGCATCTCTAATTTTGGTTGCTCCTTATTTTGAAACCTATACTTGATATCTTGCTTCACATCGTCCCAATTTCTGAGTAAGGATTTGTGATTGACCCACCATCTGGTAGGGGTATCTTGGAGGGCTAAGTCTAGTACTTAGACCCTTTGATCCTCTACTACCTTTTCTTCAATGTTGAGCAGAAAACTGTCAAGTCCTGAGGTACCATCATATATTGGGTGTTCAGTGACATTGGTCCCAACCCATATAGTTTCCATGATAGTTGCACATCTCCTTGAGAATTTTTCGTATGATCCTTGCTACCAACTGTCAAATTCTAGTTTTAAATCTTTGTCCATTGACTGTATACTCCTCCAACTTACCAATCCATCAAAAGTGGGATTTATGTAGGATTCTCTTGTTCCTGCTATTACAGTGTAAAACTGATCTAAGTCTTCTCTCTCGATATTGTTTTCTGTTGGCTCCATATATCTGGGACCTACATACAGATCCAAGGGTTGAACTACCCTTATCCCTTCTGCTTCAAATGTCATGTTGTCTTTCTTTAGGTCCATTACTGCATAGTTTTCATAGGTCGAATCAAACCCGAGTTGTGTAGGGTAAGGGTCCTTATCCCCCATGATCTCAATCACCTCAAAGCCAGCTATAGTCTTCACTCCCGCAACATCTATTTCCAGATTCTCTAGTCTTCCTATGGGGAAAATACAATACTAGTTGGCCATCCTTAGCTGGATTGGGGAATATGTCAACTAGATTTTTCCTCAGGCTTCCCAAGTCTTTTTAGGAAGACTATTCACATCAGATCCTAGATCCAACATGAAATCCTTAATCTCAAATTCATCTAGTTGAGCTACTAGTCTGAACTCCTTTCCATTTCATACTTTTCTTCTCTGCACTCTCTAAGTACTCTTCTTAGGAATATTAGTCCTTATTATTTCTTCTGTGGGTTCCTCATTTCCTAAAACTAGTTATAGCGCATTGCACAACTTTTTTCTTAACTGGTCACTCCTAAGAATGTCAGATAATAATTGAAACCAAAGGTCAACTACATTTTGAGGTTGCTCAGGTTGTCTCGGTATGACTACATGGTTTATGGGTGGAGGGGGTGAAGCAGGGACTTTCACAACCTTAGCGTAAACAATAGGTTGTGGGGTTTCACTTACATCTCAGGGCTAGGGATATTATGAAATAATTCTATGGAAATTTTAAAGAACAACTTTTTTTTTAGAGGGTCATAAATGTCTTCTTTAGGTGTTGCTTTTTGGATCTGAGGTAGATTATCATCATCAACTCCTGTCTTTTCTCCTCCTTGAGTAATGATATTGAGGTTGGAAAATTGTCCTTTAATAAAACTCTTGATTTCTTAATTGAAGAGGTTAGTTCCTTGTTGACGTGCCCGATCTTCCCATTTTGCAATTATTTATGGGCAGTCTTCAATTGCATTCCCATTAGTTTTGCAATGGGAGCACCATGGCTACCTCAGATGAGGACAATATCTATCCATATGGAATTGATCATCACAATTATAACATCTTCTTGGCCCTCTTCCCCTAGTTATTCCTCCTCTGAAGTCTCCTTCGGCTCCACCTCCTCAACCTCTTACCAGTCCCTAAGGGTTTTCATTCACCCTGAATGTTGTTTGGTCCAACCTGTTTGCAAGTGCATCCAACTCTCTACATTGATTGGTAGTATGTGTGGTAGATGCACTTAAATCATAGTGTACAGTATTTGGTACTATCAAATATTTCTACATAATGGGGCACTGTCTCGTCCCATGCCCATGGATTCAACAAATCTCACAATACTCAACTCTTGGTGCTGCTTGGATCCCTGGAAAAGCATGATATGGATTGGGGTTATGGAATGGTAAGTTCGTAGATACTTTCACAACACCTCCTATGGGTCTTGGTGAGGGACCCATCATATTCTAAGGAGGTCCCATTCCCCTTATTCATGGACATTCATTCACCAAATTTCCTTCTGTATAACATCCGGTGCACCAGACCTATGGTCGTCCTAGTCTAGGCATTGTCAATTCTTGAATATTTTATGTAACAACTGATATTTTCCCTTGTAGTTGCACTAGATTTGCATCTGCTGGGGGTTTGGTCACTCTCATGCTCCCAGGATACTCCACCATGGATTCAATATTGATTGATTGTTCCAAGGCATCTATCAAAGTGGCTATCTGTTGTTGCATTTGGGGAATCCATGTCAGAGGTAGAAATCCTTGAATATACCATTCTCTTCGATGTTCCTCATGGATTGGATGTGCTAACCTCCCTATAACATCTTTAAAATTCTGGTTGTATTCCCATAATGATTCACCTTTCCTTTGTTGAATCTCGCACAACTTAGACAAATCTTGTTATTCTGACCGAGGTAGATTAAAATCTGCTAGGAACCTTGTCCATACCTGGGCGAGTGTGAAATCTTGACCTTACAATCTTGGCACTTCTAGATCAATAATATTCATGTACCATTTGAGAGCGTGAACTCTCAAGGTAGTATGGAACTCAAACAACATATTCACGTCCGGAGTCCCTCTGGATATCCAGATTGCTTCACACAAGAACCAATGGTACTCCACATCTTCATCTCCCTTACCCCAGAATTATGGGTATCGGGCAATCAAACCTCCCACATGACCAATCATTGTTTATATTGCTTCTCTTATCGAATTGAAACCTAACGGTCTTGCTTAGGATCTACCAGGAGATCCCAATATCCTACTCGCACTTCCTGGATGTGACTGACTAACTAATTGTATTGAAACAAAACTATCATAAGAGGGTAGTATCGAACTTACCATTTGTATAGAATACACTTGGGGTATGGGTGATTCGGGGCTAGCGCCATTGGCTTCGGGGTAGTTTTATTTGATCTGGGGGGTCTCGTTTTGTTCCATTGGAGCAGTCTCTTCAGTCGGATTCCCGATCTTTCCTGTCATCGGGGCCGGATCTTCTTTTTCCTCTTCAAGATCCATGTCGACTTCCTCCTCTCATGCTTATACACTTTCTCATTCTTTTCCACCCTCCTTGGGGCTTCTTTCTCTTTGCACTTCTCTCTCACTTAACCTTTGACTGGACAATGTTTCCTATCTTCTCATTTTCTACATCTCTTCCATATGTCTTTCCTCTACTTCTCCTGGTACGACTTCTTTCAGTAACTTCTCAGACTATCTTGTTTCTTTCTTGATCTTTTTGCGCCACCACTTCTCAACTATGGCGTCTCTTTTCAAGGCTCTCTCATCGCTTGAGTCCATTTCTTATTGTTTCCCCCACTTATCAAAGAACCTTTCCCCTCTCTCAGGCCATGACTATACCCCAAGAGAAGAAGTTTAAGCTACCATCACAATTGGGGACATAGTCCACATCCCCTTTTCTATCAAGAAAAAAATAATCCATAGGGGGATTTCTCTCAGCAGTCTTCCCCTTGCGTATTTCTTGAAATCCACCTCCGCTTGTGAAAAAGATTGGTGATTATCAGTTGAAAACTAAATAATGTATCCTTCTAACGTGGTATTGACCCAGAAATCAATCGCTCACATGACTGGACAATCCAACTGATGAAGTGTTGCAATATTTTCTATATCCCAAGTACAGGTCCTCTTGACTCGTTCTTGGAACCCTGGAACTTCTTGGAGCCTATCTATCTAGTGGAAAAATTCTTCTGGGAACTTAACCCAGAATATCTCGTATTGGTCACTCGATCTTTCTGATTAAAAGACTATCTCTTGAGTATGTTTCACAAATTTCCTCCTTAGCCCCACTTCTTTCCATATGAAGGCATCACAAATTATCTCCCACCATTGGTCAATATTAGATCTATGAATTCATGAAACCATCCTCCCTACAGGTTCCCTTTCAATGCAGGTCCCAACAACGAAACCATTTTGTTGGCACAAGACTGATCAAACTAGGGTCCTTCTCAGGTTACCAAAAAAAGGTACCGTGTAGTCTAGAGCATTGGAATTTTTATCTCCTCCGAAGAGAATAAGTCTCACCTAAAGAGCTACTGAGACAAAAGGATAGGGAAGGGAAAGGACAATACTTAGAAGGGTTCATAGAACCATCAAGATTCATCCTAATCTTGCGCAAGACATCTCACTACAAAATAGATCTAAACTCATATACGCAAGAACTCAATCTACTTATGTTGTGGAAAA
>SNQJ01S0055419.1:1171-12703 GCA_010110895.2 Picea sitchensis
GGAAAAGCTAATCATCTTGGCAATTTGTTTTCTGTATATGGGATTTTTAGCTAGTTCAACAAGGGGAACAAGAATTTTGATTTTATTTATTTCGTTTTCCAGATTAAAATTTCCCAGGGCCTTGTCGTTTTCTATGTTTGGGGCCTCCATTCCTTTCTTTTCAGCTTTTATTTGTGGTGCGGACTTGTTTTCATTTACAGGAGCCTGTGTCTTCATAGCGAGTGTTCCTACTGGCTTCGACTGGATAGGTTGCGTGTCAGCAGTGTGAGTTTTTGCAGTCTGTTTGTCAGCAACTTTTGGAGTCACCTCATCAGTCTCGCCCCTTGGCAAGATTTTTTTTGTTGGAACGGTTGGGAGACTTTTGTTCCTAGGTCTTAAATTATATTTTTCCTGCAATTCGACTATAATATCATCTGCGATACCTCGATAGGCTAAATTTTCAGATGTGTCGTTGCTAACATTGTCTTCCTATGTAATTTCTTTATTTAAGGATTTTTCGTAATCTTGTCTCGATAAATAAGGAGATTTATTATCGTCGCCAAGATTATTAATATCCTCATCAATCTCTTCAAAATATTCTAGATCTTCCTCTCCAATGAAGTTTTCACTTTTGAAGGGGGTTGGGATCTTTTGATCTTCATTTTTAATTATTTTCTGTGGGGCCTGAGGATCATGATTCCTTCTAAAATCCTTCTTGGGGAAATGATCTCTTTTCGATTTCTCTAGTTCCATTTTTGAGATCTTATTTGAAAGTTCTCTAATTACCCTAGCCATCTCGTCTATTTTATCTCTTGAGGATTTCCTCGATCCTGAGGGTCCACCTTGCTCTTTGAATTTCCTATTTTCTTTGTTCCCGGTTTCTATTTTTGCTTTTAATTTCCCTGATGCCATCATGTTCGATTCAATCTCAAGAGCATCTTCCTGCATTTTAGTGAGATCTGTTGATCTCCTTTCTCTCAATAATAAGGTGAAATTGGGATCAAAAGCGCTAGCAAAAGTTACCTTTGCTGCGGGTTGTGAAGGTTTGACCTCAACCGAGATTTTATTATACAACTTATTGAACCTTTGTGTGAATTCTAGAACAGATTTTGAGTTTTTCTTTCTAAGGGCTCCAAATTCAGTTAGGTAGTAGAGGTGGTCCTTCCTTTCTACCCATTGTCTAATAAAAGTGCTTTCAAGTTCCTCGTAAGATCTTAGAGATCTGGCTGCTAAGGATTGGAACCAGGTCCTCACCTGTCCTTCGAAAGTCTGAACGAGGAGTCTAGAATAGACATCTTCGTTTTCTATTCCGAGGATGTCAGCAAATTGGTCAAAGAAGTTTATATGTTCTTGGGTGGTCAAATCCCCTTCCCTTGTAAATTTCAGAAGGCTTTTCATATAATTTTCGAGGAGATTCCAGGAAGCAGAGTTTGACCACCTATTGGTCCTCCTGGGGCACCACCTCCAACTCCTACACCTCGTTGTGTGGCCATTGGTAGATTTGAGGCTGAAGCTCGAAATGCGTGAGGAGAAGATTCTTGGAAATTTGGGGAGAAAACCTCAGGAAAAGAGAACGTATCGTATGAGGGGGGAAGCGAGACAGATCTTTCAAGTGTTTCTGAAACGTTCAATTGCGTAAAGTCAGGCTGACAAATAGTATGTATGGGTAAAAAGACTTGTCTAAGTGATCTTCGTGATTTTAAAATCTTTTTCGGATCAGAGACTGGCGAGGTCTGCTTGCTGTCTGGGTTCTTTTTGGTGTTTTTTCGGCTAATAGCCAGTTTACTTATTGTGGAGTCGCCAAGTGAAAAATAAAGGTATCCTTAGAAGGTTTTCTATCCTTGTTCACTATCAAAGAAAGAAAGTGTCAATGTCATTCTTCCCAGGGAAAAGATTCGTTTCTTCGTTCCCCGACAACGGCGCCAAAAAGATGTTGTTCCTAAGTTTATACTTTAAGGTTGTAAAGTATACCGTCAAGGCATCCGTAAAGGTAAATATAATTAAAGGATAAGAATAAAAAAGGAAGGGTAAAGCAGAATCAGTTTCTCAACTGTCTCTGTCTAGCTTCCTGTTGTTCTTGGATGTTGATATCTCTCTCAATAACATCCCATGAACGTTCTAATTCAGCCCGGTTAGTTGCTGTTTGTAGAATAGTATTAAATAGGTTTAAAGCAATACTGGTTTGATCTTGGAGACCAGGTTCTATGTTGGGTTGTCTGCTATTTGGGACAGTCATGGGGAGTAAAATTTTATTTAGTTGTGAAAGAATTCAATAAATTGTTACTTCAGTTTTTAAGAGATGAGAATAGGAAAAATAGTTTTGAAATTCAAAATAGTAACATAAATACAGTTGAGTCCGTTTCCTGGACTTGAAACAATTTAAGAATTGTAAAATAACGAAGAAATATTACTGAAAAATATGAGGCTTTAATCATGAAATAATCTCATATTATAACAGGAAATAAGGAAGAAAACRATATTTCTAATGAAGTGTTAAATATCATGGTTCAAATGATCCACAGGTCTTAAAATTACTGATAGCAATTTCAGAGGAAAAGCTGTAAATAATTTGATAACCAAATCAATCTAAACTATAAAAGATGYATAAAATAAACTTCAAATTGATCATTCATTAGAAAGACATTRAAAGGGAAACATAGAAAAATATGKTAAWCAAGGTTAAAGAACACATAGCTACAAGTTGGCAGGATTMADAATCTCRTCTRTATCGTATATCACAGTGGATTGGAAAACTTTTAATACAATCRRCTCTYTMAAAAAACCAMAAAGCCYTTTCTCAGTCTTYTGAAAATATATTTATACATGATCATCAAATATTTTCCCGTTGGTGATTAACCAACTTCCTAAGACTACGGTTACATGGATGAACAATGTCAAACCGTTTACATTTCTTTTCTAACTGCTCTATTATTCTAATGATGAAAATATTCAAAAGAGTACTTTTATGTTTGTGTTGACGAACTTCCTTCTTCTGCCTCAAGACAGTGAATACATTTTCCTAAAAACTTCACCAAAACTCTTGGAACGTCTGGTATCTCTTTTGCCTCAAATATGAAGAATATTTTCTGTAATTCGGGCAAACGATCCTCTATTAGCTTCCTTGTGAACTTAATAGTTTGCAACTTTAAGTTCGGTATCACTATCCATTTGTCGATTTCAGAGATATTGATTACCTTAATTTTTGGGATCTCTACCTTCATTTCCTCCAAATCCTCCTTGAACCTTAGCTGGTGCTTGACAATGTTGATCTCTCCTAATAACCCAGGACAGYCATTTTTTCCAATATTCAATGAAGTCTTTTCTAAGAGGTCAAAAATTCCTTGACAATCATCATTGACATCTCTGGTTATTCTTTTATTTTCGACCAAGTTTGCTTCCCACACTTTGAGTATTACATCTCCTTTAACCTGTTCTGAAATGGATAGTTTCTGAATCTTTTCGACCTCTTCCTTTGTTGAAATCGCTACTGCTTTTTGGAAAGTCGTTCTGGCCGCTTTCAGTTCTCTTTCTTTCTGGAGAACATTATCCAAAGATTTATTTGTTTCCTGAAAGTAATTCTGGACAACTTCCAGATTTAAAAACACTTTATGCTATTCCTCTTCTATTTTCAAATGTATTCCCAATACCCGAGGCTGGAAAATTTCAAGTTCTACCACTTGATTTGAAATAGAACTAATCTTATCTTGTAATTGTTTATTTGATTCTTCTTGCTTTAGGACCTGTGCCTGGGTGACTTGTATTATCTGATTTGCTTCTTCTAAGCTTGTTTTCATTTTCTGAATCTCTTGAATCTCTTTTAATCTAGCTTTTTCTAGACCATTTTTTATTCCCCAACTGATATTTCTTTCAGTTTCCTTCAATTTACCCTATAACTGATCTATCATTTGGTCTTTTTGTTCCAACATGGTTGTCAAACTACCCACAGAATATAAATTTGCCGACGCTAAAGCTCCCATCGTGCCTGCTATCTCTGTGACAAATTCTCCATCTTTAAGTTTCTTTCCATCTATAATGACCCTATGCTTTTTAACCATCCCATATCCTCTTGGATGGATTTCTTGTTTCAAGATTGCCCTTCTCTTTTTACTGAAAAAATAATCTGATGAAGGAATCTCAGCCCTAGAAATTGGCTCCAGATCACTGACATACAGAGATCCCTCGTGGGGATTTCCATAAGTGGACTGCAATGGAGTCAAGGAAGTAATGAGACTTCCAAGTTCTGTCGATGCTATTCCTCCTATCTTTTTTGGAACATCCTTAAGGATTTCTGGGGATGTTTCTAGCTCCTTTCCCTTCCCTGCCTCTGATTCTTTTGTCTGGGAAATTTCTGTGTCTTGTGAAGGTATTCCAGTATCCTTCATCTTGCGTTTAGTATTTTCTTTGTCCTGTATATTTGTTTCAAAGCCTGGGGGAGGCCCTTCCTTCTCTGGAGGTGGGGTCGTAGCTTCACCCTGCAAAATTTTGGGTAAACAGCTTCGCCTATGGCTCTGGAATGACGCGAAACCAATCTGTGAATCATGTGGCAGAACCTGTACTCTGTTCAATACCTCTTCATAGGATTTAACCTCCTTGAATACATCATCATAAACATATGTTTCGTGCTCATAGGCTTTTAAATTACATGCATCAAATGTTTGCTTACTAATTGATAGGGGTCATGCTTTCTGTGTTCAACATCTACCAATTTTACTTCTTCTAGTGATTCAGCCTCTACTTTAGAATGGCCTAGATTCAGTAATGAAAATTTCCCGATATGTACAGGGAAAGTTGGCCATGACTTCTTCTGAGATGCCTTTAGCTCTAATCCAATGCCGCCTTTTACTATCTGGTGGGCTACCTCTCTACACACCAATCTGTCCGGTAGGAATTTAGGGACTGCATGAGGGGGAATAGAACAACCATAAACCCTAATGTAGGAAAAATTCTCGTCAATAAACCAGTCGGCTATTTCTTTAAGATTTTCTGTAACTGTATCAAAAATGTGAGGGGATTCGCATCCAAAAAATATTTTATGCATCAGAATTATAACAAAATGACAAATTTCATAAAATGCATCCTTAACATTTTCTTCCCAAAGGGCAGAATGATATTCATGAATGGGTTCTGGACAGGTTATGTTCCAACTCCAATTCATTAGGGGAAAAGGAGTCACATAACAGATTGCATCCATAATGTATGCTAACATGTAAAAGGCCCTTGGTTGTCCCTTTGATTTTGCAACTCTGTAGTTTGAGATTTCTTGTGTTAGGTTATCCTACAAAATCTTACTCCAATTAAAAGCATATCCTTCTGAAGTTTCTTCTAAAAAGGGCACCCAATCTGCATGAAAATGGTAGGGATCTTTTCTCCCGAAAAGTCTACACAACATAATGGCTACGTAGACCATGCATTCATTCAAGGATGCTGTAGCATAAACCCCATGGGTATCGGCTCTAAATTTTGATGGACATCTCCACCATTCTCTAATTATATCAGGATAAGTCCGGTCTACCTCGGTGCATTCTTTCCTCTGAAATTCTGCTAAAAACTTGGCATTAAAAGTATGTTTAGGATTTGGCAAGAGTTTATACATTACTTGTATGTGTTCTGACCTGAATGAGCCGACGATGACTCCTTGATCATTTAAGATGCTCCTCGTCGAGATATCGACCTTTTCCAGGGCCCAACTGATCATATCATTGTATGCTATGAGTCGAGGGCACGCGACGATCTTATGAAGCTCTGATTCTGCTATGTCCCGATAGTGATTCTCAGAATCAGGATGAGCATTCTTGAATTCACATTCCAGAAATTCAGATATTTGAGTCCAAGATTTAATGGAGTCTATAGCGTGTGGCGTGGTGTCGGAGATGATATCTCCTTCCTGTGTATCTTCACTATTCTTCGGTGCCTTTTTTGGTGCCATGACTTTACGTTAAATGGAAAACCTGTCACAAAAAAGGAATGAATGAGCTCAGTTGAGTGTTTCTTGCGCTTGATAAAATGAAGACAAAGACATTCAAATGCTCTTTTAATTCATTTAACAGTGACGAGATTGACGCAGCTAACAAGAATTCAAGGCATTTAATGCGGAAGATATTTTACTGAGATACACATTAGTACCGCATATCACCAGTTATTCATTATTTAAATGGTCGTATTTTGGTGCCTTTGGATTTTAAAGAAAACTCGGAACATTTTACTCAATCGGAAACCGAAACATGATCGAAACCTTAAAAAATGATTATCATTAATCATGCTTTGGAAAAAGGTTAATTGGTGCTAATCATAGATTAAGACTGAAGATTTCATTATTCAAGATTTCGGGGATCGTGTTGTCGAGAAGTATGTCATCGATGAAATCCGATCTTCGAAATCACGACGTGTTGATTAAGACTTAAATCTATCTTAATTAACTAACTAATCAGGGTTAAGGACAAAACAAAGTTAGTTCAGTTTAACACAAATTATGAGTCAGGATTTCGCGATTCAGGATTTCGAGGATCGTTTTGTCAAGAGATGTGTTATCACTGAACCTCGAATCCTGAAATTGCGAAATCATTAACTAAAGCCTTAACTTTTTGTGTTAGAGAATTAATTGATTAGCATTTTAACTAACTCTCTTTCTTTCGGGAAATCACGGATCGGGATTTCGCGATTCAATTTGTATTGAAAAATATGTTTTCAGCAAACCCCGAATCTCGATAACTCTTTAAAGTTAATCTTAACTCCATTTGGTTTAAAGATTTTCATGATTAAAATAATTTTATAGAAAATGCGTTGGGATTCTTATAATGAAACTTGTGTTTTAGTCTTTTATTATTTAAATAATTAAGTTCTTCGGGAAATCGGTAAAATGCGTTGGGAATGATAACGAAGCTTGTGTTTTATGAAAAGCCGAAACCCGAAAAAGGAAAGTTTAGGACTTAGGGATAAAATTTTTAAGAATTGTTTCAACAAGGGGTAGAAGAAATTTAACAGATGTAACTTATCCAACCGCTTCGAAACTGGGATCTATCCCTGCCAGTTTCAGAGAGGGATCTCTCTGTAAGATTTAGATATGTTTGAGTTTTAGATATTAGTCTAGTTGAAATAATAAGAGTGTGTGGCTTTGTTTTAATAAAGATGGCTGAAAAATGCTTACGCATCCATTGGTCTATGGGGTTTGTGTTACGGTTTGAGATCAGAAGACATATTTTAGAAGGTTTCTTCATAGGGAAAGGTAATGCAAATGTTGGATCTTTCATAATTAAAGCGATGAAAAGGTAGAAACAAGTGAGAAAATCAATCACAATAACGAAACATTTAAGAATTTCTTTAGTGTAATATCAGAAGAAAAACATTCAGATCTTTAAAAGCTAGAAACAGAGTATCCGAGATAAATTTTGCACTTAAACTTCTTTTAAATGAATAGAGCCAGAAAAAAAAATGATATTGAAGTAAGATAAACATTTAATGCAGAGAAGTAAACATCACCAACATCAACACGCAGGAATCCTGTGAATCGTCCTTTTTATTACTGGTAGATCTCTTCAAAAATATTACAGATTACAACTTGCTTGGGCGTAAAGATTAACCCTCAATACTTCTTCTTATGAAGTATTTATAGAAAAATTACAATTGATCCTGTCATTAATGATCAAGATATGGTGGAGATAAAATCTAACTAACTAGATTACATTTTACAAAAAGATAGGAATTCTAAATGATCCTCGAATCCTTGATGCTAATTCTAAGGAAGTGGTTGGTGATTCATCTTTGACTTGATTATGACCGTACCATGTGCTGACTCGGACGTACACCTCATCATTACTCAATCAGAGTACATAGTTCATCCCATCTCTTTTGACTAGGGATGGTGATTTTGAATAACCTTCGGTAAACTTCATCCATCTCTGTGTATTTGGTGAAGGTGGGATTAGTGATGAAGATGTACTTGATCTCGTGTTGGATGCTGAGGTCCAATTGCAGAGTCTCCAAAAATTCTTTACCGGTGATGCTTCCCTGTATCCTTGAAAACTTAGAACCATCCTTTTCCACTATGATGATCTTCTGTTTGTAGTCTGAGAGGGTGATCAACTTGTCATTGATCACAAGTAACCCTGGTAGCCCCTTATTATGTAATAAATCCATTTTGCTGAAAAACCTTTGAACTCCAATGTCCATTGCTTGGGACCTTTCCTCAAGTTGTAGCATTAATCCTCTCTTGGTCAAAACTTTCTTGACCTCAAGGATATTTTCTGTTCTATCCTCAATCTTCCAGGCCTCTAGCTCCTCTTTTGTTTTGGAATTCGAGAATCTAATGATTTCGTTTGCCTCAGTAGGCCTTTCTCCTAGTTCTTCTCTAATCTTATCAATGACCTGTTTGATTCTCTGTATTAGCACATGTTGCTCGAACATAATTTGTATAAGTGGCCAAATCTCTGTCATGGATTTGCAGATGTCTATCCAAATATTTTTCTTGGCCTCTGAAAGTGTTTTGGCCGTGATAGTTTCTTTCTGCAGCTTCTGAAGTTCTTGCTTAAGCCTCTGAGATTTATTCATTTCAATGTTGTAGCTTGACTGAAAGGTGGACTTCAACTGCTGGAGGTTATTGATCTCATCCTAGAATCTTTTGATTTCCTGTTCTTGCAGAGACATGTCTTGCATGGACTTTGCTAATTTTTTTGAAGCATATGTGGTTGTTACTGAGGTTGCTGCTGCTGTGCTGGTACATGTGATGGGAACTGCATTCAATGGTATGACCGCCATTGACACATTCTGCTCATTTTCTTTAACTATTTTTTCCAGCCCGACTTCCATTTCTTTAATCTGAGCATTCTTCTCCATGATCAAATTCAACAGTTACTCTTGATGGCCTTTAGTCTCAGCCATTTCTTTAGCCTGTAGGTCTTCTGTAGCAGAAATTTTCAATTGTTTCCTCAGGGAGGCTATGTCAACGTTCTTATTTTTGATGAGTTCTTCTGCTGCTTTGACATTGGACAGATCATATCCAGTTTTGAGTACCAGTTCTTCCAGAGATTTTATCTTGTTATCCTTTGCCAAAGAAGAGACCTTTTCCAACTTCAGCTGAGTCTGGACATTGCTCAAGGAAACCTGCAACTTTGCAGCAGTCGTGGAGGTGTTGGTCAGGGTGGAGAAAATCATTTCTCCAGTCTGTCTGTGTAGATCCATCTGATCAGCTGGGTGCACTTCTGCAATATCAATATCAAATGTTGACCTTTTATAATCAGAAATTGTTTTGGGTTGAGGCACCTGTGCCTGCAAGTATGCCATGTGAATTCTCCCCTTCTCTGTATCAAAAGCAGAGAGAAACCTATGATGAGCTGTAGATGTCTGCTTCTAGAATTGAGCATAGGTACTATTTGTCAACATCTCATTTTTCTTCTTGATTAAGTTATATTTCTCAAAAAGGTTGAGTCCCGTAGGCTCCTGTGAAGATTTGGTTGTCAATGTTGTATCAGTCTGCTTCTTTGACGAGGAAGTGGACATCATTTGCTGGCTTCCTGAGGAAAATAATGAATGTTCTCCTTCCATTAATGTGGTGGACTGAGTCTCTTCTCCTCCAGATCTATCAGGTGTATGACTGGTCTTGGGCCTCTTTCTGTAAACCTGGAAATCATCTGCTGAGACTTCAGTGACTGAGGGAGATACCTCTTTTCTGGGCTTCTTCTCTACTGGTACCTGAGGATTAGTGGTCTATGAAATACTAGTAGGAGGAGACTATTGTTCTGTGTCTGTCAGAGTGTTATCCTCCCACTCTGTCTGGTTCATGAACTTCTCAATTTATGGTTTGGGTACATGAGAATATGGGGAAATTTTATTCCTTAATCTAGTTTCTGCAATAATCCCACATGGATCATAGTGCCAAGAGAAACTGAGGCTGAACTTCATTTCTTTCAATAGCTTGTTGGCATCTTCCCTTACAGCTCTGCTGTTGCAGATGAAATATCCAATCTGACCTCTGATCCTGAGTTGCTGTTTTTTTCTTAAAATACACACAGTGAATGTCGTATGAATTAATTATTTGCCTGATATATTCCAGAGCGAATATCCCGACAGACAAGTACTTGGGCATCTTGTAGGGGGCCATCTCCCATCTGTAAAATATGATCTCTGTGTGATCCTGGTACAAGTACCAATCCCTTGTTTTAGCAAGGTCTGATAGGTGCAGGATCCTTTGAATCTCTTTATCTAATCTGGGTTCATTCCATCCACTTAGCATGCTTACCATTGGGTGGTAAAATTGGTCAATGAACTGCTTAAAACTGAACTTAGATGAGTTCTTTATCAGTAATGACGTCCAGGATGTGACTGGTTGTGGATTACCGTCTTGGTCGACCTTCTGCAAGAAGAAACGAAACTTGTTTGATTGGAAAAATATGAACATGTATGCTAGTATTGATGAATACTTGAACATGCCTTCTCTAGGAAAAATGAAGAGTTTCTCATGAATGTTTTCGGCTAGGAACTTGATGAAATTGAACTGGGTGGTGGCCTTCTCTTCGGTGGATAAAATGGACAAGAAACCCATGATGAGTTCGTCCACCCACTCGTCTGAATAATATCCGAGCAGACAACACAGGGAGGAAATGACTTGTTTACCTTTTTACTGAGAAAATGAAGGAATGGTAGGGGGGATTTTTCTTGGGTAATTGGGCACTCTCAGGGATAAAAAGTTCAAAGATTTGTGCTCTCTGGGGAAAAGAAAACTTCTGGTACATTTCAGTTAGAATTTCAATGGTAAAAGGGGAAAGGGATTTGGCTCTGGGTACTTGCATCATCTGGGCAATGGTTTCGGGTGTAATGGTGAAAAGGGTCTCTACAGATGATGAAATTATGGCTCTCTGGTTGGGAAGATAGTATGCCTGGCACTTGAGGGTGAACTCGGGGAAGTGGTATATTTGGGGGAAAATATATAGTGGGAGATTAGACTCCCAGAGTCCAATCTCATCGCTCGGGTCCAGGAAGGTATCTCTGAGTCAGAAGTGCAATTCGAAGAAGTTGAATTCGAACTTTGGCTCTGCAATCAAGTAATGTTTTTCAGCCAGAGGTATTTGATCCAGGTTGAAGGGAGGCAGGAGGAATGGATTTTATTTGATTTTATTTGGATTTAGGCACCATTGAACCGACCGATACCTGCAACAAAGGATTGTTAGTTGCGTTTACCAGGCGTTGATGGCGGATGTAGATTTAGAAGAATAGAGAACGGTGTGGTATGGATGCGTCTGGATCATGAACAATGTGGTAATGGTGAAAAAACATAATTATAAGGATGAACGAATGTCCGTTGGGAAGTTGGATGACGAGTCAGCAGGCTAACGGTCATGGTTTCCCGCATTGATTGGCCAACGAGTGTCTCGGGGATGAGGTGGAGGGTAATAAATGGGTAATGGGTGTATGGAGGTGATGTGGAGGGAAGTGAGTGGATACCAACTGGATGGGATGTGATAGGCTATGGGTGAGTGGGGTGTGGTACATCGGTGGAGTAATGGAAAATGACGTGTAGGCGGAGATAGTGGAGTGTGATGTCAGATAAGAGAGGTGGTATGA
>SNQJ01S0055419.1:12773-22954 GCA_010110895.2 Picea sitchensis
CACCAACTTGGACCCCCCCCACCGTTAAAGGTAGAATGGTTGGGGGGGGGGTCCGATATCATCTGTCGGCCATAGATCTGAGCGCCTTTTGCTCTGCTGTTGATCTAAGCGTGCCTTTTAACGTAGAGTGCTGATCACTTTATATCACAAAAAAACTTAGGATAACGCCCTTTTATGGGTTTTTTGCGCTGCTCCCCTTTTTCATTTTTGTCACCAAGGGGTTAGAATACAACATTTCTAACTCAAATCAAAGAATTCAACCAACTTCATGTCTATTTTATTGAAAGGAAGGAAAACTAACATATGTACTAATCTATCCACCTAGAAAATTTAACCCAGATTAGACTGTTGGGTTAAATAATTACTCTAGCCTGGGACTATTTGATCAAGTTTAAACTGTTTGATCAAATTTATTCCCTAACCTATCTACCTTGGCTAATATTAAACTTTTTAGCCAAGTTTTATTCACTAATCCTATCAACATAAATTCAAAGGACTTGACCATGGTTAGACTGTATGAATCAAGTCATTATTATTGCATGGGGTTTATCACTTACTTTTTATACCCTCTTTTATTCTTTTATTTTATTTTATTCTTTTCTTTCTTTTCTTTTTTCTTTTCTGTTCTTTCTTTTCTTTTTATTTCTTTTTCTTTTTCTTTTGTAAATCATTTGCAAAAAGAAATATTATTTACAACAAAAATACAACCATAGGGAAAAATTTCTAGTCACCAGTTGATCCTATGAAACATAGGGTTATAACATGATGACGAAGATCAAAGTGATATCCATGGTAGATAATGATTTCAGAGGTTAAATTTGCAAGGAATTTATTGATGTACTTACCTCCGATACCACCACGCCATCGAGTTGACAAATGGCAGCTCCAAAACCATTTTGGAGGATTCTGGTATTTCGCAAAACCACTTACAAACACTTCGAAACTACTTGTAGTATCGGGATGCCACTCCAGTGTGGCCCCATGATATGGATTTAGGAGCGGAACGAACTGATTAACATACTGAATACAATAAACACAGAGTTATGGAGAACAACACAGATATCCAGTGAACAATATCTTCTATTGAATAGATGAAATAGGCTCAAACTGTAAAACTGCAGAACTGAAACAACTTACTCGAATGGTGGTAGCTATCTCTGAGAAGAGACGTGGCTACTATGCACATCTGTCTGAGAAGAATGATTACAATGAGGCTCTAGAGGCCCTTTTAGAATTACTCATGAATGCCAAGACCCTAGACATCCAAAAACCTAACCGTAAGAGGTGAAACACCAAAAGTCATGTAGGCTCGATGGGTAAGTTGGTACCTCAACTTCCCGGGGTCATAGCTTTTGCATACGACCTTCGTTTGAGGTGCGTGATAGCCCATTGGAAAGGTCTTTTTGATAACTACACATTACACCGTCAAACTCTGACTCCGTCTACAATTTCACTGTGGCAAGCCAAAAACCACTGTTTAGGGACCCAAATGATCTTGGAAGTACAAAAAGATGTGCTGACATGAAAACATCCAAAATAAGCTAGTTGGATTAGGTGGGAGGCCACCAGTCTCTACCTAGAAGATGTTTAGGGCTTCATACAACCCCGAAAGTGTAGAAACCACAATTACAAAGAAGTATAGAAGAACATGTTGAACTAAAAACTGTTAAGAGGATCTAGTTGGAATAGGTGGGTGGCCACCAATATCCACCTGGATCAGTCCTCCCCCTCTAGGAATAAATGTTCTTCATTGCGTTGATTTCCCCCATTAGGTGAGGAAACTTCTACTAAGTTTGGCCCTTGGTGAGCCACTTGCCTTGGTGTAGGAGCTGCCCTGCCTTGAAAACCTGATAAAGATGGATCCTCTGCTGGCGAGTGCCCTTGACCTGTGTGTCCACTATCTGATCAATGGATGCCTTTTCCATGCATTCAAGGTTGATATTTGTTGGTGTTAGCTATTCTGCGATATCTGAGGTGTCCAACAATGGTTGAAAATATGGCAGAAGAAGGTCCAAATTGAACGCTAGGTGCAATCCAAGGAAGGGTGGAGTGTTGAGCATAAAATCATTGCTACCCATAGCCTTAGTGATAGTGTAAGGCCCATAGAGAAGTGGGCGGAGCTTCCGATGGGGCCCTGTAAGATGCTCTTTCTGCAAATGTAACCAGACCTTGTCTCCCACCTAAAACTAGTTTGGTACCCTGTGTTGATCATGGCACTACTTGTACTTAGCATTGGATTTCTGAAAATATCATGGACCTGTTGGCGGATGTGCTGAATACACTCATTGAATCTAGTAGCTTTGTCAGTGAAACTATAAAACTATAGAACTGAAACAACTTGCTCGAATGGTGGTAGCTATCTCTGAGAAGAGATGTGGTAGCTATGTGCATCCGTTTGAGCATAATGATTAAAATGAGGCTCTAGAGGCCTTTTTAACATTACTCATGAATTCCCAAACCCTAGACATCCAAAAAAATAACCCTAGGAGGTGAAACGCCAAAATTCATGTGGGCCTTGATGGGTAAGTTGGTACATCAACTTCCCAGGGTTGTAACTTTTGCATACGACCTCCATTTTAGGCACATGATAGCCTATTGGAAAGGTATTTTTGAGAAATACACATTACACCATCAAAATCTGAATCTGTATATAGTTTGACTGTGGAAAGAAAATAAAACACTATTTAGGGCCCCAAAACATCCCTGTAAGTACAAAAAGATGTGCTGCCATGAAAACATCCAAAATAAGCCAGTTGGATTTGGTGGGAGGCCATCAGTCTCCACCTGGAAGATGTGTATGTCTCCAGACATCCACGAAAGTGTAGAACCCACAATTATAAATAAGTACATAAGAACGTTCCGAACTAAAAACTGTCAAGAGGAGCCAGCTGGAATAGGTGGGTGGTCACCAATATCCACCCGGATCACCCCACGACTATGGCCTGCCACCGATCTGCCACTGTGTACCTGCCACCGTGGTAGTCAACATCATCACTACCACTATGTACATTCCATTGTGGAAGTTCACATCATCATTTCCACGTCACCTACCACGTGGCCAACATGTCATGATGATGTCACCATACAAAAAATCCCCAAATTTTCCAAATTTTTGAATTCTTCAAAAATTCAAAAATTCAAAAATTATTCTCTAACCGCCATGGAAGCTATGGAATTAAGTTTCTTAGGGTCAATTCAAATTCTACAATAACTAATTGCCTTCATGCTCGACTGAAAACTTGGGAATTTTTACGCAATTTCTCCATGGCTACCCAAAAATTCATAAATTTAGCGAATTCCAGGCTTGAATTTATCCATTCAAAGGTTATGAATTAGGTATTTTAACCCCTGAATACAAATCTCTCAAATTTGTAGGCGAATTCCCAAAATTTTTCTTGGAAAATTTTAATAAACAGATTGTAGACATCCTCTGAACTTTAAATCTGCAATTTTACGCTTTAGCGTGCTTCATCTAGCTCATGCAGGCTCAATGTTGAACCTATGGCTCTGATACTAATATTTTATTTTCCACAGCTTAACCAAGGAACATTACTACGCATAAATACACACAAATTTGAAAATTTCCTGATAACCAATTTCCTGTAGCTTACGAGCCACAAGTTATACACATATTTAACTAGATTATGATACCTAGAATTACATGCAACTAAATATCCTAAGTGAATCATGACGACAACTATTACAATAATATACAACAACACATAAAACCATTCTCATTCATAGGGTAAAGCACTTCTATAAAACTCATAAGATAACTCAGAAAAATAGATAAACACTTATCTTTAAAAGAAAGTTTGCGCAACTAGCTACTTGGGAAGGATGTTCCACCCAACCATAGACTTTCTATTCCAAATATCAACATCAAGTCACACCCAATCTAGGGCTAGGAGTCCAGAAAAGAAGGGTGCCTCTCACAGTCCACTCACAACTCAATGTCCCACAACCCATTGGTATTCTCCTACAACTATCCCAAATTTTCTCTAGCTCTCTTCCTCTCGACCTTCTCAACCCAAGGAATGTACCCCTTCACTGCTCTCATTCCATTGATCATCCCATTCATTTATCATGGTCTCTCTGGCACAAGTAACTAGGAATATCTATGTTGGGAACTCAAGAGAACTCATTTCCAGAAAAACTATAAGGAAAACAACAACAAACACTTGCTTTTATAGTGCAACTCACACATGCGTTCACTCTTCATGCTCGACAACCTGTCTATTCAATCTTCAGCTCCAGAATGCTCCAAAAGTGCTCCAACATGCTCCAGAATTCTCCCAGCCTTCTTGGTCTAGATCCAATGCTCTTTTTCCCTTCTCTCCCTTTTCTATTCATCCTAAGATCGAATGTGAAAATATGCCTATTCTCTCCATACTAATTTCCTCTATTTTCCCAAGATAGTTGACTACTCACTCATCCCAATGTTGATTTTACTTCAACGCCATGCTTCCAATAACTATGGGATGTGACTCTTACACCCACCCTCTTACATGAGTTTAATGATTGGGCTCTCATACACTCAAACAAAAAATAAAAGTTATCCCCAATGATAATAAAATTCAGGGAAATGGGATGAAATAATACTCATAATCAATTTCCCCCTTAAACCCCTCTTAGAAACTCTCTTCTCTTGTGGATAAATCAGGCCCCATCTTTGTCCATATTCCCAACAGTTGGTATCACATTATATTGATTAAAATCAGAACATACAATTCACATATTACATCGTTTGGCCATAGCCACATTCATATCTACATCATGCATTAATTAAACTGGGGATTATAGTGGGGATGTTACATTGCTCCATGAGAATATTCTATAATTGAGTTGAAAAAACCACATCCTACACCTTTTGTTAAAAACTCATCAAACCATTTACCTTCCACATTTGAGTTATACCAACATCCTTATCATTTGGATAAGATACATTCACACACTCCTAGGTATCTTAGTTCCAATGCTAACAAATCATCTATTTAAAAGGTATAAAAGGAAGAATGTTGGAATGGTATCAACTACTAGGATATTCCATGTTTGGATTAATGATTTATCATCGTAGCATTTGAGTAGTTATTTGAGGACTTCATATTGATGCATTTCATCATTTAGACAATTTTACAAAATTCATTGCACTTCTTGAATGATTGATCATAATGCTAGTTTCCAGTGATAAGTTTTTGGTGGGAGCCTTTAGTTTGGTGTTTTAGTTGGAATGTATACATTTTATGATGAGAAGACCATATTATTGCATGTGGTGTTGGGGGAACTCATTGAGCTTCTTGATCTTCTTATGGACATGGTAAAGTTGTTGGTTTGCATGATTACAATATTATTGTTTATCATTGACATTTATATCTTCTTCATATCTCTACTATTATCATTTTGATACACTCACAACTTCATCAAATCACTAAGTTTCATTTTAAGCTCCTATGTCTTTTGGGAGAAACTGTTCTTAGACAACACTGTGGATTTACATTATTTCCTTTATGATTGGTGCATAAGATGTGTTAAATTTGGAATATAGACTTTATTTCCTTCACTAATTCTAAAGAGGTTTGTGTGAAGTTGTCCTTTGGAGGCTAAATATTTGCAGCTACACTCTCTGTGTCCTTTGATAATTCCAAAGATGTCTGCATGAATATTATGTACATTGACCGTTCTCCAGATTAGCGTTTCATTTGAACTTTGTTTGCAATTAATCACAATAATATTTATGGTGCAAATATTTGTCATACTTACATTTCTCATTGATCGAAGTAAAATTTGTACCTCTTAGTGAGTTATTATTATGGTGTATGAATATGCCTAAAAATATATAGTTTTTGACTACGCAGGTTCTAAAGAGAGATATCTTCAGAGTGAATAAAAAACTAATCAATAGAAAATGATGAACATAGTTATCAAGTGAGAAGTATGAAAAAAAACATATCCTTGGATTCAAGGATTGATGTTACAACCATTTCAAATTTCTTGGGTAGACTTCTGAGAATTTTCTAAACTATTCGTTGATCAGTGATGGTTTCACCAATCGGTCTGATCTGATTCACGATTCCCATGACTCTGGTCATGAACTGATCCACTGTTTCGGACTTTGTCATCCTGAGAGTCTCGAATTGTGTTCACAAGGTCTGCAGTTTAACTATTTTTACCCTGTCATTTCCTTGGTAGGACGATTTAAGGATATCCCAGGCCTGTTTGGAAGTACTAGCGCCTATGATTTTTGAGAAAATCGAATCATCTACAGAATTCTGAATCCAGAATTTCGCTTTGTTTTCTTTGGTCCTTAGAGTTGCCTGAGCAATTCTCTGCGCATTTGTCATGGCAGTGAGGGCGGCTGGATCTGGTTCCACATATCCAAGATCCACTGGTTCCCAACACTCTTGTTCTTGCAAGAACGACCTCATTCGAAGAGACCAAAATTCGTAATTCTTACCAAGAAGAATCGGACCCTGAGTTGGTCCTAGATTGCTAGACGACGCCATGATTTTTGAATTAATTTTTTTTTGCAGAAGTACAGAGGAAAATTTTGTATTTACCTCCGATCGGTGAAATGCCAATTTGCCGATGGCCGATGGGAGCTTATCGGGCTTGAATTGGCCCTTGGTCTCCTTTCAATGTGACCACGCGTCTTTCTTTTAAAGCACTACGGGCTTTTCTCGGTTTTTGCCTTTCAAAATGCCGAAACGCGAAAATTTTCCTTTTGACTTTTCAACGGTCCAGATCTTCCTTTGATCTGTCGGTCCAGATCTTATCGGGATATCGCGAATCGGGATTTCGCGAGTTCTGATATCGAGCTCTTCTGTCTCCTCGATTCCCCGATCTCCGATTTACCGATGGCGCGTTCCTTTCGGGACTTTCCTGATTCCTCTGATCTCTGCCACGCGTCCCAGCAGATGGACGGTCGTGCTCTCTCCTCACGATTTTGTGATTTGATGTGTCCTGGACGTCTCGTCTCTAGGATCCGTGAAATGCCGATGCGCCGATTGACTCGTTTGATGAGATGACGTCAGCTGGGCCCCGCAAATGGAGCATTCCTCCTGTCGGGATTTCAGACTTCGCGGTTTCGAAGTGCACGAGATCCTTGTCCTCAGGATTCACGATTTGTCGAATCCCGATATGCCGATGGCCCTTTCCTTGTCGGAACTTTTCCCGAGTCCCCGGATTTATGCCACGTGTCTGGGAGAGATGGACGGTCCTGATTCCTCCTCGGGATATCGTGACTTGCGATGCTCCGTTGACACAATGTGTCTGTCAACTTGAAACCCCGAATGCCGAAATGTCGACGGGCGCTACGATGTTCGCCACGTGTCCGGACAAATGGACGGCTGAGATCTTATCGCTATATCGCGTATCGCGATTTTGCGAGTTGCGAAGTCCTGTTGCAATGGTCTTTGAAAACCCCAAACTCCAAAATGGCGATGGAGTGTTGGCTTGGATCTGCCGCCACTTGTCCTCTGAGATGGACGGCTCACAAGTCTTCTCGGGATTTCGCGTATCGGAGTTTTGGAGTGCAAATAACCTTTGCTCGTCCAACTCCCGATTCCTGATTTTGCAATGTGAAGAGGATCGATGGCTCACGATATTTCCTATCCAACGGTCAAGATGATGTCGGGACTTCGTGACTTTACAAGTCAAAAATTCTCCTTGGCGCTTCAAACGACTAAACGTCGTGCACCTTCTTGCTGATCTAACGGCTGACGGGCCTCTGCATAGGATCAAACGGCTGAAATGCTTTCGCCTTTTCCGCGCTCTCCTCGTCCCTTCTGGACTAGTTTCCCGCCTCGGATCCATTCACAGGATGACTCTTATGGCCAACAATGGCTATTCCTTGCGTGTTTGACGCGATTTTTCCCGAATTTGATGGAATTTTCTCCTACGGAAGAATTTTTTTGTGAATCTTTCAAAGATTGAAAGAATTTCACGAATTCTTTGTTTACTGCTTCAATCTTTAACAGATGTGAGTGAAATTTTCGAGTTCTTTAAAATTTCTCGCCTCCTCCGGCTTTTCTTCGTCAATCTTTGACGATTCTTGAAAAGATCACAAGAATCTTTAGGGTTTCTTTTCTCTCGGTCTCTGCTTCCTCGTTCTTTCGAGCGTAGTACGCTCTGCAACCTCGCGTGAGTTTCTTACGGCAATCTTTAGAGAGTATTACAGACAGCTTTCCAAACCTTGTGAAAAGTCTGTGTCACGTGCTCTCAAGATGCGTGTAAGATCTGCTCTGTGAGGATTGTGTGGCTCTCCGGACTGTGTGAAGAGGCTTACTGCTGAAGCTCTGATACCATGATAAATTGTGAAGCAAAAAATGCAGAGAGAAAAGAATAGAACATTATATTCAAATGTATGAAGAAGAGATTACAATGTAATGGGAGATGGCTGAGCTAGATATGCTCAAGCAAGACAAAAATAGAAAGTACAACTGTCCAGTACAGCTGGCAATGTACAATCAGACTGTTGAGGTTACATTATACTTAACAGAATGATGCCACAAAGACTGTATAAGGAAGTTTTTACATGATCATACTTGAGTCCACTAGATCGAGCATAATAAGCACGAGATTGTATGAGATCGTTATAGTAAGAGCACGAGTTGGCAAAGAATGGTGCAAAAAAACAATCAAATGGATTTCAGAGATTGCAAAGGATAACGATGGCACAAAATTAAGGAGAGATCTCATGAGATCACATAGAGATCCCATGAGATCATAGTTTAGAGGAGAATAAAACTAAATGGAGGGATTTATCTTCTCGAGGGACTGCAAAAGACACCATGATATTATAGATAAAAGGTTCCATAAGATCACAATGGTTAAGTGCCATAAAATCGCAGTATTGTGCTACAAGTTCACAGACAAAGGAAAAACAAAATCATTGTAAACATGGGCGAAGATCGCTGAGTTCGGTAACACAGATCTGATCCTTTAAATTGGTATCAAATAATCTCTTGTGTGGATAATGACAGTTAGAGTCCCACAGGATCATAGTGGTTTAACTATGAGACTGTTACCACATCGCAGTTGGAGGTGTCACAAGATTGCATTGACATGAAACCAGTTTGTATTTCCATATAACCAGTTTGTAGTGGTGCACAAAATTCCTTTGGAACGTGGAAAGAAATTAAATTATTGACTTCCTTCTTAGTTGTTTGAGGGTTGATGTGGAAATGGAGGCTCACATATTACTATCAATCTCAGGAAATATTTAATTTTTGATCTCACATATTACATATTACACCTTTTGACAATGAGCATAATTAATCATCTTTTAATTTAAAGTTCTAATCTGATGGCTAACAATTAAAGATGTTGGCATATTCTTAGTCGTCCTCCCAAATCAATGAATGTGATTTCCTCTTCATAACTTTCTTGTATTTTTGAATGCATCCGTTAACCTGTTTACCTTTTAACATTTACCTAATCATATTAAAAAATTATTGTAGAACTATATGATTGCCACGTTGCCAACTAAAATCTAAATAAAACAACTTGTTTGAATATGGAAGGGAAACATTATGAGTAAACCCTTATACGAGTACTCGAAAACTCTCGTGGGTTAGACGAGAAGTACAAGCGTTAAACATATTAGATAGGCGTCAAGCATTCGCAGGCTGTAGATCAAAATCTACAAGAATTCGATAGCAGAATCAGAAAATACAATCAAACTTCTTGCCAAAGCCCTTTCGTGAAAATGCAAGAGGCCTGCGCCGTAGATTCGACCCCAGAATTCAAGGAACGTTGGGAGATAAAATTGTTAACCAAAATATGCCTTTGCTATATTCATTTTCTGGTTATGCGTTTCATTTTCTAACTGTGCGTTTCATTTTTTATCCACACCTTTTGGTGTTCATCAGCCACAATTTTGAGTGGCTGTGCTAGTTAATATTTCTATGAGGAAGAATACGGAACCAGAAGATTCATGACCATTTGGAACATTGATTTATATATGTGGATATTTTTCTTTACTTTTCAATTAACGTGAATCGATTGTTATAATTCATATAAGTGTGAATTTCTTCCTTGTATTTGAGTTTATTATGATTAATAATTTAATTCCCTTATGGTTACAATTATATATAGGAAAACGTTATGTATTAATGAATATTTTCTCTTATATATATATATATATATATATATATATATATATATATATATATATATATATA
>SNQJ01S0055419.1:33961-44410 GCA_010110895.2 Picea sitchensis
ACGAAGGTGGCACCTCCTCTTTAATCGAGCTCAGGTGATGGAGAAGAAGAGGGGTGGACGGCGGGATGTGTGCACAAGAGGAGGACTCTTCCTCCTTTACCGAGATGACGCCAAGGAGATGAATTGGAGAAGACTGAGGAGCCTCTTGCGACCTCTGGATGGTGTGTCGAGGGCTCGCGAAATGTTTAATAAGAGCCAGTTGGGAGGGGGTGAGCCTATTGCGATGGGAGAGGGTGCTGTAATAACGAGCACCCTTA
This sequence comes from Picea sitchensis, assembly GCA_010110895.2. Taxonomy (NCBI): domain Eukaryota; kingdom Viridiplantae; phylum Streptophyta; class Pinopsida; order Pinales; family Pinaceae; genus Picea; species Picea sitchensis. Next base: position 34,219 of record SNQJ01S0055419.1, read on the forward strand.
TTGGATTTCCCTCTTTCCATGGGCATTCTGGGGAGAGTATGGAAGTGTAGGGCTGTGTGAATGGAGGTTGAGAGAGGGTGATGAGAGGAGAGTGAGAAGGTAGAGGTGATGAGAAGGGACTTGTGGGGACTGAGAGTGTATGGCGAGTGGAGGGTATTGGAGCCAGGGAGGATGATACTGGTGCTCGAGAAAATAACATAGAGAGCAGCAATGCTGGATCTCTTGGGAGAGATGAAGAGCCAAACATGAGGAATGCACCAGGGCGGAAGAAGAATGAAAGAGTACACCAGGGAGAAATCCCGTTTACAACCCTTATCGCCATTGAAGCCTGAGTTGACAGTCCTTATCACCATTGAATCCAAGTTGACAACCAACCTGGTCTTGGTACACTTGTTCTGGCTGGCTTGTACAACCATTAACCCAACCAGTCTAGCCAAGTGCACTACCATTACTCTCCTTATGGTGTGAGCCATGGGGGAGTTAATTTTTGTGGGCTAGCGGCTGGGGTTAATAACTCCCCTGGCTGCCCGGTTCAAAGTGTCCTCAGACTTTGTCCAGGTGGCACCCCATCCGGGTGCACTCATGATCATATTACTTCTTATTCTAATCAGTTATATGTGAGGGAATTAAAGGATGATTTAAAAGGGTCTCAAATTGCGTCTTCCATTGATTCATCAAAATTTGTGCTTAAAGAAGGATTTGATTTTTACCACAATCAATTATTTGAGATTGAAAATTATAATCAACCAAACACCACTACTAGCGATGATTATTCAAAAATTTTGGTTGTTCCATTCAATTTTCCTCAAATAGTTAATCCTGAAGTATTCAAGCTCAATGAAAAGTTTCAAGAGAATGGGGCACTTTTTCTTTAGTTAAAAATCATGATAAGTTCTTGTTATCTTGATCCTACCAATAACATCAAGATCCTTTTACAATATTCTTTCCATGTCAATCCGACACCTTATTTTCATCAGAAATATTTTTAATCTATGAATACTTTCGAATGATCCTATGTTGGTAATTGCACATATTATGATAGGATTGTAGATTGGATGGAATGTTCATATCTTGAAAAGTTTCTAGAGAATGGTAAGGTTGTTTTCACCTTATTTGTGAATAAAGATCAAGGAAGTAAAATTAACACATTATTTTTGTATCCTCCACATGAAGACATTCATAGGCAAACAAAAAAATGTCAGGATGATGGGGCACTTCGGTCTTGGCCGATGGTTATGGCAGGTCCTCATAATTTTGTAAAGTTTTCTAAACTCAGTTGCATTCTTCCATGCTTTAGTGATCCATATTGCGACATAATTGCTGATTGGTTGGAGAATTCATACATCAAAAGTGCTCAAGGGAATAGTAAGTTCATTCTTGCTTTGTTTCTAAATGATTATTATAAAGGTAAGTATGATGTATTTGTATCTTACTTTGATACACTTCCATTCTTGTTACTAATATTCGATTTTGTTTTCATTGCAGGATTGGAGTTACTTCGATGGTTACATTGGAAATACAACTACACTTAGTATTTCAATTTGTTTAGTAGTTAGAGTAGGTTTCCTTTAGTTTTATTTCTCACTGTTTCTTTTTGTAATAATGAAGTTATGAACACAAGTGGGTACACCAAGAGAACCATAATATGAATGTTGTTAGGGAATTCCACTTTAATCCTTTTCTCTCTGCTTTTCGTTGAATATTTATTTTCAAAAATACATTATCATCATGGAAATTTTAAAATGTAAAGTAAAGAGATAAGTAAATTTGAACTGTCAATTCACCTGAATTCAACCCTAACCCAAGGTGCCACGAGTAGGACTGCACTCATCTTAATAGGAATTTTTCTGTTTTCTTTAAACTCTGAATAAACTCACATATCATGAAACATTATCTTAAGGAAAGAACCTTCCCGTACATGAGAATTATATGATTTAGTTTTTCCTTTGTTTTACAATGGGATGCTAGTAGAGCTCGAGTTTATCTTTGGCCAAAATCGTTTCCTGAAGTGTGCTTTTGTTGTTTTGATTGATTTGTTTCGATGTACTTCTAATTTTAATTTATTTCAATAAAAGATGATTTGGTTTGTTGAATGATCTTTCTTTTCTATTTTTGAGTGAGTCTTTTCTTTATTGTCTGTCTATATTTCTGGTTCAATAACTCTGTTGTTTGAAACTTATCACCATATGGAAATATTGTTCAAAAGATCATACCACCCGCTGGTCTCCAAATAACCTGAGATAGTCCAAATCTGGTCTTGAAATAAGATTTATCTCAACTCTATTAGACAATTTTTTCGATTGTTACCATTATTCTTTCCATTCAACATTATTGTAAGGAATTGTCTCTGAAAGTTGGAGTGATCTATGGTTATCATGGCTATTATAAGACTTTTTATGCCATCCTAGTGCTTAAGGGGACATTCCGTTTTTTCTTCCCCATCTTCTAGATAATATCTTATTTAGAGAATAAAATCAAATTCCGTGATTGGATCACCCGTGAGCTTGAAATAATGAAGCATAAAGTTTCTAATTGAGAGTTGGAAGGTCTCAACATGAGTCGATCCATCAGGACCATATGAAGTTTACAAAAGTGACATTACCATTTCTGGTCACCAAGCTAGGGTAATCGCCTTCAGTCTTCTCAACTGAAGGACAAGAGGTCTCATCACGAGCCGACTTGCTCACCTCCATGAATTTATGTGGATGACGCTGCTTACTAACTGGTCACCAAACCAGAGAAATGACTTTCAGTTAGTCACCAAAATGCTATAAGAATAAAACTTAATAGTTCCAACAATGATCCATCACGTGTGCTTAAACTATTATATGGGATCAAGGCAATTAGATAGGCTGAAAGGAAACCCTGTTGAGGCTATGAACGCCTGCTGGAAGTAGTGGCCCTGCCTGTGGTATCGTAGTCCTTTTCTTAAAACTGTCATGACCCATTGGTGAAACAATAGTTTAGATTTTAATTCTTTACAAGATATTTCCCCTCAATTCATGAACTATGGTAACATCAATCTATATATGTTTGTAGAGCTAATATCAATACTACATAGACCAAACAAGGGATTTTCTTAAGGAAATTTGAATATATGACAACTTGGTACCTCTTACTATAATTATTCATAATGATATGATCTGAATCAATGCAGAGATAACTGTTTTTCCCAGTGAGTCTCCATTTCTTGGCTTCCCGCAACAACCCCCTTCTTTTTCTTTAATCAAAATCTAGGGTCACTCTAAATTTTGCTTGGATTCTTCGTTTGTTTCCCTTCGACTTGATTGGATTGGTATTGATTTTATTTTTTCGAGGTTGGTTTGAGTTTATATTCTTCTCTTTTGTTTGGTTTGAATTTCATGAAATTCAAATGCCATTTCGTTTTTCTTTCTATAGAGTTTTGATGTTGATGGGTGAACTTCATGATTTGGGAGTTTGTTATTACCTCTTCCTTATTGAATTTCTCTGCTATGAGAATGGCTTGGTTGAAGACATGGATTAATAACAATGATTTTACAAGAATAAATCTTATTGCGACACATATTTTCTATGACATTTGTTCACATTTGATCAAATTTGAATGAAGGAGAGACGAGCATAGAAATATTAATTATTTAAACAAAAACATTAATTTTTATCGACTGTTTACTTTCATTTAAATTATAATTATGTTTTCGTCTGTTGATCATTAGAAAGTTTGTATTTTTTGAATAATGGGTTCAATACTTCATCAAATAATATCTTGGTTGGTTTCTCATTTTCACAAAATCATTTGGCGGGTTTAATTAATTAAATTCTTTTGTCATTTTGCATCTCATTTAAAAATAAAAATAAAAATTATCTATCATTTGTTTGATTTTGTGGAAACCCAAAATTAATATTTTTCTCCTCTCCATCAACTTGAAGCTTCTAGAAGTTTAAGATCATATTTGGAAGGAAAATATAACCAATATTTGTTTACAACTTATAATTAGCTTTTAGTTTAAATTCATTTTAATTTTATTGTTCTAGATTTTGTTTTATTCACAATTTTTATATTTAGGTTATTAAATTGGTTTATTTTTGTTTCACATGTTTCTATTATTAGACTGATCATGGCTTGATTTTCTTATCTAAATACGTTCAATATAATTGATCAACAAATAACATTGGATTACTGCAAATAATTTATGAGCAACAACAATTAAGATTTGGAAATGCATTCAAGAACAAACAAACGATTTTACGGGACTGATTGCAGCCAAATCGTGACGAATATCAAGAAACCACTGAAAATCCATTCGTATAATGGATCCATTTAGCTTACTCTTGATATTTTTCCCAAACAAACGTGCGTTTGAGAGATATTTTGGTCTCTTCCCGAGGCAAATTTCAGGTGGTGGAAATTATTAGTGACCCCCATATTGTTCATTCATTGCATAAATATATGAGAAAGTTCAAAGCCAGGGAGGGGGATTGAAGAAATTTAGAGGAGGATTTTTATCCTTTCTTTTGTATATTATTTATTTTGTAAATTTTTTCTTTTCAAAAGGAGTAACGAATGGTTGGAATTTTTGGGAGAATGGACCAATATTTTCGAAGAAGAATATGAAATTCTAGATTGCTTAATGGATTTTGTGCTGTGAGTAAAATGGTTTTGTTTTCATTATACTATCTTCATATTCTTTGAGTAATTGATTATGCATTGATTTAAATTAGTTTTAGTCTGTTTTATGAACACATGGTTAATTGCTATCATTTATGTATTAAATTTGTTAATCTTTAACAATCTATTATTCCAATTATCTTGGTCTTGGTGATTGTATTATTTTGATACAAATATTGTATTATATTGAGTTTATTCATGTAATTTGGATTTGTAAAGATATAATTGTTCAATTGAGATTTTTCATATTGTCGATTAGTCTATTATATCTTCACTAAGAATCATGATTTGAAAGTTGTTCTTTCTGCATTTTAAATAAGATTTAAATTGTGAGTCAAAGTGATTTTCATCCTGACACTGTCACAATCTTAGAATTACACAACCTTATGCTATAGATTTCTCTTAACAGACAGGTTGTTGGAACAACGTTATACATGAAGGCACAACCAAAAGTTCTCTTTAAATATTGGCCAATCATAGGTTAATGATTTTCTATTTGTTTTGATTTATATTTTGTGAATGTAAATTAACATTTAAGCTTAAATACTTTGTTTATTTAAGTTAAAACATTATTATTTACATTCATTTATTTTCTTTTTTTAGTTTCAAGGTTAAAATTAGATTATTAGTATGTTCTAAATCTATTTAATTTTTCCTGAGATTCAGTTCTCTTGTACAACCTTAGTTTAGAAGGTTTCTCGTAAATATTGCACATGTTTATTTGTATATGTTGTATATAAAACTGAGAATAGTGAATGTATAAAGTAGATCTTCGTTAATGCATAGTTAGTTATTTTATTTTTGTAGTTTAGATTAGACCCCTTTATCGGCTAATGGAGTCGTTAAACCCGTCAGGGGTAGTTTTTCCAAATGAATTGGGTTATTTAGACAACCTCGAACTGGACTATTCCCTTCCAGTTGACGGTGTGTCATAAACACCCGTCAACACATCTACAATTCCTTCAGCTCTAGTGTAATCATCCTATAAGGAGTCTTGGATATGGGAGTTGTTCCCAACATCATATTTATAGAGAAATACATATCTCTTTTCGATGGAAACCTCAATATCTCTTTAGAGACATCCTCAAATTCTTTTAGTACTGCGCAATCTTCAACATTTGGCACTTTATCCTTAGGTGCCTCCTCCATGTGCGCTGCAAATACTTGCCATACTTTCTTGTAGTTTTTATTCAATTGAAAGGATGAAACTTCTCTGATAGTTACAACTCTTGGAATGCCTTGAAATATTCTTAAGTTTCTCTTCCTCATCAAAGAAAGTAAATTCCTTATTGTAACAATCTAGAACAAAATGATTTTGGTCCAACCAATCCATACCAATGAGGAAATCATAAGAGCCCAAAGGTATGCTATTCAAATCAATTTTTGCGCTTATTCCATTCATTTCCATTAGACATGACTTAACCATCTCATTAATTTCCCTTTTTCCCCTTGTAGCTAATTGGGCCAATCAAGGTTTTCCAAGCTTGATTCTTAGAAATTTGAATCTTTCCACCATCTTAGGATCTAGATAGCTATGACTAGCTCCTGAATCAATTTAAATAACAATGGGTTGGTCATGAATCTTACCTTCCACTTCAATCACGTGCAATTGAAACTCAAATTTATTGTTATCCAGGGCTGCGTAAATCCTTGGTACTTTTCTTCCCATGTATTAAATTGTCACAACTTGCTGTACAATGTACATAGTACCAATGATCTCCGCCACAAACCCAACATTTAATAGGTTGTTGCCTTATTCCCCCCCCACGTTCTCTGTCATTCTGGGATCCTTGGGAGTTGGTTGTCCTTGCACAATATTTCTAAAAAATGGTGGCTTAGAATCCTTCTTCCTCTACTCCACTTTCATTTTCATCTTGTCTTCCCAATCCGTTTGGAAAGTCGGTCTTCCCCTTTTCTAATCATAAATACATTTAGCACACCTTATGGTTTCCTCCAATTTCTTAGGGTTATAATATTGTATATTGTCACTAATAAATGAGGGAAACCCACTCAGGTACCTCTGAATTTTAACTTGCTCATCCTTGATGAATGTGACATATTTAAGCAACTCTAAGAATCTTCTTTCATACTCATCTATTTTCATACTCCCAAGCTTGAGTTCAAAGAACTTATCATAGTATCTCTTGGTTAATTATTTCCTTTGAAAATACCTCTTGAACTCTCTCCAGGTAATGTTATTTTCATCAATGTGTTTCACTTGCATGAACTTCTCCCACCACATTGATGCTTTTCCATTTAGCTAATAGATGAAAATTCTCCCTTCTTCTTGCACAAAATAATTATGCAGCTGGAAGTACTCCCTCATACCTAGCCGCCAGGTCTCTGCATATTCATCCTTATTTTGCTCACCGTCAAAGGTAGGAGGTTTGATATTATTCATTTCTCAATGTAGCTCATCCACCCCAGTCCTCCTCTTATGCTTTCTTATAGGAGACAAACTTGAGCTACTGCGTTATTTTCGAAATGAATTCTTTGGTGAGTGGTGATGATTCCTTTCAATACTTTTTGTTTTTCTTCTCTCATCATGATACCTACGATTTCTTGACCTACTTGAATCTGTCTCCTTATCCATTTTCTTTTCTATTCTATCCAATCTTTGCATCAAATTGATATTGAAGTCATCTTGCTGTTCCTTGGATTTCATAATCCTCTCATTATCAGATTTATAGCTTTGGACATCTTTTTTGAGTCCCTTTAGGGTTTCTACCAAGTTTATGCGCCCCTCCTTGGATTTTGTACCATCAAAACTCAAACAGACATACAAATCCCCAAATTAATCATCATGGATGCAATCTCTATGCACATCTTCCATGATTTTTGACTTTCTGCACTGATTATGTCTTGCTCTAATCATTGCTAATTCTGGAAAATGTGTAGACAATAAGATTTGTTAGAAAAATTCATGCAAAAACTTCATGAAAACTCTGCTCCATTTTGTCAGAATCCTATCTTCTAATTTCTTGGGTGGATAATTGGACTCCTTTGTCCAAAAATTTCCCATCGATAACTCCCTTKTGCAATTCTGAGTCTTGCRCAATATATCATGGTCATTTGGAATTCATCCAAATACCCTTTTACTCTTTCTTTATTTATTCTGAAGCCCATGCACGCATTGGTATTCAACACATACCAATGTGCAATGTACATATTTAACATATACACCACATATCAGTATTGCACATGAACCACAATGTTTTCTTCGCATAGCCCAAATTTTTAGTGCACACACCCATGCACCCATTTTTTGTGCATTTCCAGTGTATCACCCCGCAATATAAAAAAATTAGAGTGCACACTTGCTCATTCTTATTTTATACACACCATGGCCACACTGTAATTCCAAATTCAACCACTTACCAGTACACATTTTTCCTTAAGAAGAAACTTAGCCCATGCAGGCTTAGTGTTGAAACCAGAGCTCTGATACCCAAATGTAACATCCCCGTTATCAATCTTCTCTGATACCAACTTGTAACATCCCCATTACCAATATTCTCTGATGCCACTTTGTAACATACCCAACTTACTACTGAGAAACGCTCCTCGAAATTCTAGTGCATAATTTCTACTCTATAACATTAGTCTGCGCAAAAATACTAGAAGTAACGTGCTTGACCCCAAGCTGGGTCACACCACACAAAATTTACTCTTATGAAACAACTTATAACATCGTAAATAACACAATACAACTATGCGCACAAGCACACAACATTATTGTGTGTGATCCACTCTGATAATGTGATCACTACTACACAGACAACCATTCTGGCGTCACACGCCAATTCTATTCTCCTTGTGCACACAGACTACTTCCTTGTGCACACACGTGAATCTAGCCTCTTGTGCTCACAAAATATTTACCTGCGCGCATGCCATTCTAACCTCGCATTGGAGACTCATGACCATTAATATAAGGTACAAGAAATAACTAATAACAATTGTCATACTCCGCATGTACGACTACATATTTTGAATATCAACACCATACTTACATGTGCAAGCAACATTATATAAAATAAAAGCACTTACTTATATGCAACATCATATAATAATTAAACCCATATTAGACATAGATAATTAAGGACACAATAAATGAGATAAGCACATAAATGCCACTTATATTTTATGAAAAGTCACCGACTGTGCATAGAAATCAGATGTTCCTCCCAACCATAAAATATGTTACTCATAAAATTTCAATAATAGGTCACCCACGAGCTAGGGCTTAAAATCCACTAGAACAAAAGGATTCCTAATTCCAAGCTAAGGTCGAATAATCAACAGGATTGTTCAGTCCAATGTGCCTGCTACTGCAACTAGTCTATAGTCTCTCATTCCCCACATGTCTGTCCCACCCAAGGAAGTTTTCCCCTTCTCTGATAAAAAGTCCCTCAACTTACCCACTTCCATTCCAAGGCTTCAACAAAAAATCAAGCAGGAATTCTCATAGCCATGCAACTAATTCCAAGCGCACCAGGGAACAATTCCCAACAAAACTCTCAACTGGAGAGAGTTATCACGGGCCTGACAACCAACCTCTTCGACAAAAAGCTCTCACCTGGAGAGAATACTCATGGGCCTGAAAACCCACATCTTTAAAAAAAAACCTCTCACCTCGAGAGAATGTTCATGGTCTTGACAACCTGCCTCTTCAAAAACAAGTACTTTGGTTATCATACATAAAACCCCTTTACACGATTTTCTCTGTAGATAAGGTAATGGTCGTCTTTCTTCAGATGGTCCGACCCCTTCTCTACATGAGAAATGAATGAATTCCCCCCAAAAATATACTAAGGTTGACAATACATATTGCATGCCTTAAACATGACACTTGTCACCTTCAGAAACAACTTTAGCCACTTGGTGATTTGTTCCCATCCCTCGGGAACTTAGGATAAACAATTATCCATAATTACACTTTTATGAAATATTAATAAAATATTCCCTTGGACTTAATCCTCCTTAGATTAGCCCCCACTTTTCCATTTTTTGGCGAAGTTTGTCCCCCGGTCTCTTTTCGTATGATCTTTCTGCACACAGTGATTTGGTATTATTAATAACTTGAGTGTGATTACATTTTACAAGGATAGGTGCACTGGCATATTTGCATCCCGACTCACCAACCCTATAATCACACAGGCTCTCCGACCACACACACACACACACCCATATATATATTGGTTTTATGCACACTTCAAGGTAATCTCCGTGCACTTACTCAAGTGCGTGCAACACTGTGAAATGTGTGCACCCTTCCTTTGATGTGCTACCACATGCACTTACTCGAGTGTGTGCATCACTATGAAATTTGCTCACCCTTTCTTTAATAACAATCCTCGCGCACTACTTAGGTGCACACAAAACCAAAACTTGGTGCCAATTGTTTGCACTCTTTTCGTCGTTTGATGAGCAAAAAGTGAGTGCTTACATGCCTAGTTGGGCTCTGCTAGTCATGACAGCTGTATGGTAAAAGGTTAGAAAGAAAACAACAAAACTATTAACAAGAATTAAACAAAAACTAAA
>SNQJ01S0055419.1:58887-69329 GCA_010110895.2 Picea sitchensis
AAATACTTCGAGTTTAAGGAGTCAACCTTCAGGTGGAGAGGAGTTGTCCTCTACCAGTTCTATCAAAAGACCCAATTGGTATGGAATGGCATTGAGGGATTCTTAGGAGAAGGTTGAGGCTCCTAGAATCACATTCAAGGAGAGAAAGACTCCAAATATGTTTCCAAATTTGTGGTTCTAATGATTATCATCATTGATTTTGAGTCTTCTAGTGTTCATGAAGCAACAAACTATCATGTTTGGAGGGATTCCATGGGGAAATATGATATGCATAATATTTTGTGCTAGGGTCGGAGGGAAAACTAGTTCTAGGTGGCACTTCCTCGCTAAGAGGGAGTGTTGATGTTTGTAGCATTAGAAAGGTACTTCTTCACAGGTCTAAGTGTCTAGACATGTGGAAGTCATCCAAGTCCTTCTACATTGGAGAGAAATGAAGGAATTTTCTCAAGGTTGGATCATAAAGGACTATTATTCAAGGAGATCTTAGATAGGTGGAGAAGGAATTTCATTTAGAGATTAGTATAGGTCAGGGAGAAGAGTGAAAAAGACAAACCAAAAGGAGATCTGATAGATTTCAGAGCCACGAGAAGAGTACACAGATTTACACACTTCAGAATGAATATAGGGACATATGCACATGGGTTGGAGTATAGGGAAGTGAATATGTACATGGGTTTCAGTAAGGCAAGACACATACAATTGAAAAGTGAAAGTATGGGGTCGTACAATTAAGGAGGAGTCACTAGGGTTTGCATGTGTTGTATATAGTTTTCATTATTTCTCTGTGGGCCATTTTCCCAGTAAGTGACCCCTTATAATATTTGAAGTTATTTGAATGATAAGCTTAGTTTATGTAAAAAATGTCTTTGTGTATTATGTATGGGATTTGGTTTTCTAGTATTGCTTCCACTATTTATTTGAGTTGATTAATCCAATAAGTGTATGTTGTTTTGTGAGCTGATAATTTGATTTACAACAAATAAATCACTATATAACAAGATACCTAGGTGTCGGGATTATAAAATCAACATGGTATCATATCTATCACTCTAAGAAGAAGCCATATTTTAGATCGACAAMAATTAGTAGCAGATCTATAACTAGCAGTCAAAAATCAAGGGTTGGATTGCAGGGAAACAACCATACTGAATCATAACCTAATTTTTAAGTCGTACAGAGTTGTACATAGGTTGCAATAGGTAAGGGCACGTACATATGTAGGCTTTGGTACATAAATATGAATACATAGACATGCTTCAGTAGGAATAGGAGTGTACATGATTGTCTGACCTGCTAAAACATTACCTTACCCGCTATAGATTTCTTATCTTTGAGCCTGCTTTCCAACATTACCTGAGCTCCTGCCTAACTAATTACTTGAACTCCTGCCATAGTATAGGGGGGATAAACAACCCTCTCCTAGCACACTTGAAGTCCATGGTTGGTCCTTGGCGGCATCCCTTATTCGATACCCAATTTCATATCCTCCTGAGGGTATATCCCCTAGGTGCAGATCGAGACGTAGTTTCAACAGATCCTATAGGGACAAATCCATACACGACAGTTTTAGCAACAAGTTATTTCCAAGGAAAATTATTAGGTATAAGGGATGAAAACAACAACTCTGAGAGTTGAAGACAAATTGGATGGATCATCCAACTTTCTATGTTGGAAATTAAGACTCTCCTCAAGGTGGTGCGCCCTTCTGCTGAAAACCCCCTGTAGTTGTGCCCTGTCTCTGTTTGAACCTGTAACTGCTGTAGGATCCACCTGTGACTAAGATAGAACTGATGTAGAATGGTGAGGGAATAATATTTCATCTCCATGACCAATCTTGGACTAGGTTGGGTGGGATCTTTCACCACCGAGATGATCTCTAGGGTTTGTTAAGTCAAAACCCTCAAAACCCCCAAGTGCATGGGCTCAGTAGCAACAAGCCAGATATCAAACTGATAATCAACATAATGAGAGAATAGAGGCCCCTATCTCTATTTTATCCTACCTGTTCACCTTGTCTCTCCAAGTGACTTTTACTTTATTTTATTATTAATTAATTAAATCACTTTAATTAATTAATTAATCATTTTACCTCTAAAGAGTGATTTATCCCTCCTTATGGTTTCTCTGGCCACTAAAAGTCACTTCTCATCATCCTATCATGTAATGCTATTCCTCCTGATTCCGATGAGCTATTACAGTAAGAGGTTCCTCGAAGTATTATGCCCAATATGACCTTCTTAGTGAATTTAATTAACATATAGCCCATAATAACTCAAAATTACAGAAATCGTCAAAATGCAATGAAACCAAAGCCAAGATATGCGGAATGGATCACGATGATGAAATAAGATGAGCGATGCAAATTGGGCCCAATATAAACCCTCAATAGCTCCTATACTCGCTATCATCCCCAACTGACTACTCTAGTCATCATAACACTCTGTAATATAATGATGTCCAAAAGTGGGGACATTACAATCATCCCGGCTAGAATATTGCTTGTCCTCAAGCAATAAATGAATTAATAGATATATAATACCGGGGTCCCATGTCCACATGTGGGACACAAAGTAGGCTCCATCCAACATTGAAATACTCAACACTCTAATCCCTCGATCCCATATCAAGATGTGAATTGCAATACCCTGTGGAGTATAGTCCTATAACATGTCAACACCATGAGTCTCCTATAAATGACACATGGTCTCAACCTAAAACGAGTCTATCCTCCAAGTCCATGCCAATATCAACACGGTCTCCACCAAATGGACATGCTGCTGCCATAGTGAGGTATTACAAAACCTCACTGAATCACCCTCAAGTGACATGCCCCCCTCAATACTGAAGCTCAATAGAAAGTCAAAGTGACTTTCCCCTTCAAGGATCCACTCGCCTCCATCAGTCAATGAAATGCTCAGCGCTGCAATCCCCGGGTCCCATGCTAGTCTCTTCCCAATATCACCACGCTGACACTACACTACTCTAGTCATAACTGTCTGCTCACAATATACATAATGGATCCCCCACTCCTAGATCCTCATGTTGAAATATCTGTGAAAACTAGACCTGCTGTCAAGAAGATGAACCTATAAAGGTATCTCTTTGGAAACAACATCTACCCAAGCATCTCCATACTCAATCATGAGTATCAATAGGGAGAACATGTCTCGCCTCACAGGACAAGACCTTGCAAATCCTCTCAAAACCATCCAAGAGTGAAGTATGCTGCACTCTGGCGCAACCTGGTCCATCATAAGATGAAACAACCTACGAACCAAATGGACTCCTGGATCCCATGAAAAAATTGGAAATTCATCACTTCCAATCCCCACTAACTGCTCATGTGTCATACTGATAAATTTCAGAGGCCCTCCATGCTCATCCCCATGAGAATCTGGATCTGTGTCACTCTCTGAGATGTTTTCTATCCCATGGAATAACATTCTCAACATCACGCCCAGGGTCTCAACAATATGTCTCTGATGATCCAACCGTATCCTGCTGTATGTAGTAAAGACACTCTTGTCAAGTGGTCTTGGCCCACGGAATCTCCATGTCCCTTGCCACTGTCTATCTCCCCCTATGCTTCTATCAATGATGAAAGTATCAGTAAAATATAGAAAAAACCTCTGTAACCGACTATAGGACTGGAAAGTATCATATGCTTTGGTCAGTCCCAAGGACTGGACCAAAATCTCATCCACTAGAACCCATGGTGAATCATCGTCTAAACTCCAACTATCAGGTATAATAGTAGATAACTCCACAAACTGCTGGTCAATCACTCTCCCTCCATCATCACTCAGATAATTGTGGCTACTGTGAAGGTGATCTCCTAGAACTATGTTTTGCTGCAAAGGAGAGAATCTCCATGATCCACTAAGTGTTTCTCCTCTCTGCAATCCAATGTGTCCCCCTGAATACCACTGTACATATCTCTCATCATCATATGTACAAGGTGTACTGCCAAATCATCCTTTCTGTGGATATCAAACAATACTGGAACACAAATGAAAGTGTCCTTGTAACTGCCCCTGGCTCTGGAATCCTCAGGTGTATGTGTATGACCGACTGTCTCAGAAATACCCATGAATGGTGGCCCTCGTGACACCTGACCATTCTCCAACAATGTAACCGAGGAACATATCTGACTCTCTATTGAGATAGATATGGTGTATCTCTGACCAATCTCCTCAAGGAGATCCTCCAGTCTAGAATCTGATTCTTGAAGGGACGTCTGTGTTCCTTCCAAGAATCCTCATGTGCTCACCAACTCATGAGTGAGTCGGTCCACCTTGAACTCATGATCCCTCAGGGAACTGTGATACATCTTTCCAACCCCCAATAGGTAATATTTGTCCATCAACAACTGCTAGTAGTCGGACCTCATCATGATCACTCTCTCCCTGAGAGTATGAAAGTCATACATGGAAAATATCCCATTTGAACTATCATGTGACATTGATGCCCTCCAAAAACAATCTGCCACCAATGCATGTGTGTCACCAATATGTCTAGTGGCTTCCATGATCATGTCCTCACCGACTCTCAACTATCCTACCAAGTGTTGTGACTCCTGATCACAGTCTTGCCGAGGTGCTACCTCATGCCCCTCACTGCTAGTGTTGACCATGGAATCCCCAACAACACTCTCCAAAAAAGATAATGCATTGAACTACCCACTGTCCACTATGCTACTAGGTCCTCTTGTATGCCACTGCACACCATCACCAACTGCTACCCCCATCCGAATCACACTATATCCTGTATGGGTAGATGTATCCTCTTGTGTACTCACCCTGCTACTATCATCTGTGCCTGGATCCCATACAGATGTGTCCATACACGTACTATGGTCATATCGACCGAATAAGAGTGCATCCTCATCACTACAGACGGGTCCTGGAAGTAAGTGTCCCATCAAAATATTAGTCTCCACAACCTGATAAAACAATGGAGTCTCCAAAAGAGGTGACTCACTCTCCTCATACTGAAAGGTATGTGTAAGGTCCACTGTCTCCAAGTCATGTCTCTCCTCCTGGTTCTACAGATCCATATGTCCCTGGTGTACAATCCTCATGCAAGGCTCCTCCACCATATCATAGATGCCACTGATATCCTCATGTGTCGTGGCTATCACAGGTGTCTGAAAAGATGAAAAATGTGTCACGATCATCATAGAAATTTCATCCTCCTCGACGCATGACTCCCTAAAATCCATGTCTACACCCAAAGGTAGGTCATCCGACCTCCTAATCTTATCATATCTTAGTGTTAACACATGTGAATCCCCACACGTGTCACCACTATGCTGAAGTGTTGAATCCTCAACACTTCTTGATGGTAAAGATAAAGAACATGTGTTATCATCCTGACCATCCAACTGTCCTTCAAATGCGCAAGAGTCACTAGCCTCATTAGATTTCTCTAAATATGCATCTATGGTTGAATCCTCCCACAACTCCTCATCCTCACTGTCATATTGCTCTAAATAGGCATCTATGGTTGCATCCTCCCACAACTCCTCATCCTCACTGTCATACTACACCTCAACAATGTCCACCTTCCCTTTACCCCTGCATCCGTGATCTAGATCCCAAGGCTCTTTGCAACTGTAGCAAAGTTCCTTGCTCCTAATGGGTGTATGATTAAACTATGCTTCCTTCCATCTAGCTTCTCTGGCTTTGTTTTCCTTTTCTATGCTAACCCAATGTGTAACCTCATATTTTCTCCACCTATGATTTTTTATGGATACAAACTGCTGGAATGTTACTTGAGCCCTAAATCTCTCACTAAGGGCGTAATATTCCCTTTTACAACATACAATATCTCTAGAAAAGTCCAACATGTCCATATATCCTTATGGAATACCCCTTAGGCTGGGAGGAATCTTCGCTCTGATACCACTGTAATGTTCCCAACCCAATATGTTAGGAACATTGCATTTCTCATTGATTTTTATGTGTTTTTTGGTTGTGGCATTTCATCAAACACTTTGTAGACTTAAGTCTCATGAGTTGCGCTAGGGTTTATAGTGATGGTTTAATGTGTGTTTGCAACAAGTAATGATGTAGATATAACAAAGGCATAAACTCAACAAGATGCAATATCAACAACACAAGAAATAGCCATAAATACCTAAGATCTAATTTATTAATAATAGATCTATGAACTCATACAAAATGGTGCAGATCTGGAATACATATAAGGGAATAGAGTGTTGGGATTATAAATCCTCCAAGAAAAAAGATATAAGAATATCAAGGCTTCCAAAAGTCTCTCCAAGATGTGGACCAAAAACCCAGATGAACCAACTCATAACCCAACTTAAATGTGATGATCTTCCTAACACAATGTGCCCCTTAGTGGCTGAAGCAAACCAAGAATCAAAATTCTCTGAAAATGGCCACCAAACCCTCTGAGAAATATGCCAAACTATATTTTGGGCCAAGTGAAACCCCCTGACAAAGTCTCAGGCTAAATGATGAAGAAATGACCCACCAAAATATTGAATCCTCAATCTGCAATGCACCCTCCTCCTCTCCATCTCATGCCAATATCCAATAAATAATATGACAGAGTAAAACCATCAGGAATAGGCTAAAGAAGGTTCCCTAGTCCATACAAAGAATACATAGAAGCCCCTTTTCCCATAATCCTTCTCCTCTTTCCATATCAAGCTACTCTCCTCAAGGTGGCGTGCCCTCCTACTGAAAACCCCCTGTAGTTGCGCCCTATCTCTCTATGAACCTGTAACTACTGTTGGATCCACCTATGACTGAGATAGAACTGATGTAGAATGGTGAAGGAAGAATATTTCACCTCCGTGACCAAGCTTGGACCAGGTTGGGTGGGATCTTTCACCAGCGAGCTGATATCTAGGGTTTGTTAAGTCAAAACCCTCAAAACCCCCAAGTGCATGGGCTCAGTAGCAATAAGCCAGATATCAAACTGATAATCAACATAATGAGAGAATAGAGGCCCCTATCTCTCTTTTGTCCTCCCCGTTCACCTTGTCTTTCCAAGTGACTTTTACTTTATTTTATTATTAATTAATTAAATCACTTTAATTAATTAATTAATCATTTTACCTCTAAAAAGTGATTTATCCCTCCGTATGGCTTCTTTGGCCACTGAAATTCACTTCTCATCATCCTATCCTATAGTGATATCCCTCTCGATTCTGATTATCTATTACACTAAGAGGTTCCTCCATTATTATGTCCAATATGACCTTCTTAGTGAATTTAATTAACATATAGCCCATAATAACTTAAAATTACGGAAATCATCGAAACGAAATGGAACCAAAGCCAAGTTGTGCATAATGGATCATGATGATGAAATAAGATGAGCGATGCAAGTTGGGCGCAATAAAACCCTTCAATACCTCATGTACTCACTATCACACCCATCTGGCTACTCTGGTCAACATAACACTCTGTAATATAATGATGTCCAAAAGTTGGGACATTACATGGAAGACGTATACAACAAAATCAATAGAGACACAAATAAATGAGTTTGCAACAAAGTTTGAGAATGACTTCTCACTAGTCTTATGTCTTTCAACCAACACCAACACAAGGAGTGCTTGGTACTTGGACAATGGTGCATATAATCAGAGGATAGAAGTACTGGAGCTATTCAACAGTCTGATGTAGAAGGACTCAAGGACCCATGTGGAGCTCGGTGACAATGCATAGTATGAAAGGAAGGGGGAGGGAACTATCTAGTTTCATCTTGAGTTAGGAGGTTTGTTAGAGGCCCATGATGTGCTTTATGTACCAAAATTGAAGACAAATTTGCTCTCAGTATTAGTTTTGGAGGACATGTTTTGTTTTGTCATGTTTAAGGAAGGGAAATTACTCATACTTTAAGAGCGAGATATCCTCGACACAACAATAAAAATTGGTGTCAGAGAGGGAAAGCTATATAGGTTGCAGGGAAAACCTATTTGTGGGTCCAAGGGGATATTGGATCTTTTGTATTTAGATGTGAATGGATCAATGTTAGTGGTAGAGGATGAGGAGAATAAGGCATCGAAGGGACAACATAATTCAGAGAATTCCAGTTTAGGGATTCAACCTTTAGATGGAGAGGAGTTATCATCTTCCAATTATGTCAAAAGACCCAGTTGGTATGACTTGACATTGAGGGATGCTTAGGAGAAGGTTGAGGCTCTTGGGAGCACATTCAGGGAGAGAAAGACTCCAAATATGTTTCCAAACTTGTGGTGCTAATGATTAGCATCATTGATTCTGAGTCTTCCAGTTTTGAGGAAGCAAAAACCCTTCATGTTTGGAGGGATGCCATGGGGCAAGATGATATGCATGATATTTTGTGCCAGGGTCGAAGGGAAAACCAGTTCCAGGTGAATCTTTGAGAAGTACCTTCCTCGCTAAGATGGAGTGTTGATGTTGGTAGCATTATAAAGGTACTTCTTCATAGGTCTAAGTGTCTAGACATGTGGAAGACGCACAATTCCTTCTACCTTGATACTTTACTTTAATCAAAGGAATTATTAAAGTAAAGTGATTTTATTGATTAAAGTTGAGTTTTATTTAATGAAATGCTAAAGTTATTAACATTAGTGAATTAAATATTAGCCATTGATCTCAAGTGAGGTGATATTTAATCTTAGTCGTCGATCAATTTGGATATTAGGGTAAGGTCATAATTCAATATTATAAAAACAAGGCTAGGGTAAATGAGGAGAATATTTGGAGAGAAAAGAAGGACTTTTTCTCAAGGTTGGATCACGAAGGACTGTGATTCAAGGAGATCTCAGATAGAAGGACTTTCATCTAGAGATTAGTACAAATCAGGGAGAAGAGAGAATAGGGGGAACCACAAGGTGATTCGACGTATTTCGGAGCTAAAACAACAATACTAAGCTATACACTCTTCACAATGAAGACATGTGCATATGTACTTTGGTTCCAATACAGGGAAGTACATGTGTATATGGGTTTCAGTAAGGAAATACATGTACAAGTCAGAAAAGTGAAAGTACGGGGTCGTACAACCAAAGAGGAGTTGCTAGAGTTTGCAGGTGTTGTCAATAGTTTTTTGTATTTTTCTTTGGGCGATTTTCCTAGTAAGGGAGCCCTTGTAAGCTTTGAAGTTATTTGAAAGATAATCTTAGTTGATGGGAAGAATATCTTTGTGTATTGTGTACAAGATTTTGTTTTCCAATATTCATTCCACTATTTATTTGAGTTGATTATTCCAACAAGTGTATCTTGTTTTGTGAGCTACTAATTTGATTTACAACAAGGAAATCGCTAGATAACAAGATACGTAGGTGTCGGGATTGGAAAATCAACATTATTCTCCAGAAGAAAGATTCTATATATCAAACCATTAGATGGAGGGGCACCGAGTGTCAAATCAATTGCATACTTTACCTAATAGTGAAAAGGCACCCTTATAGGTGAGGCAAACATATCTCTATATTCTTCCACCATTTTCCCACTAATTTCTGTTGTGTAGGGAGATCCCTTATAGAGGCCTTCATGGTCACAATGATCTTTCATTTTCCTTCTAACTAAACCATGAAGTGGATAAATATCCTTGTCTAAGAGATTACCTTACCTTCTGTCATTTCTTAGCTGTGATCAAAGAGATTGTGGTAGTCGAGGATACCTTTGGTAAGATGTAGATATAACCTCCCAAAGTAATAATGACATATAGGGCCTAGAGTAGTGAATAACATGACGCTTCCACATAGATGATTGTCCTAAAACAACATCACAAACTTGAAGTGGGGAAACATCACATAGTACCTCATCTTTGAAGCATTTGATGCCATAATGTAGGTGACATCATTGACTGAAGTAGATGTCTTGTCATTGTCTTAACCAACAATGTATGGAAAATGAAGGATTGCCTCAAGTAAAGTATATACAAAAGGGGAACCTTGAACTTGAGCTAGAGAGTGCTTGAGAAGTACATGTTGATGACATTAGTTGAATGTTAGCTATAGAGGAACCTAGATTAATGTGCATTATTGAAATTTATGGTAGGCTTTTTATTTTACCGAGTCATGTGAAGCAATGGGTTGAGTTGTGAGGATAATTATATACTTTTAGGTAAACATTCTCCCTTGTCTCCTCATAACTTCACTAACATGTGGTTTCTACTTTAAATGCCTATAATAATAACAACAAAACAATGTTTTGAAAAAGTTTTAATATTAATGCATATTTTTCTAATTAAGCAAGTTATAAATAAAATATTCACTAAAATATATTACTTAAAAATCTTTCACCCAATAATAAAATAAATAAAAATAAACGTTAAATGATAATTAAATTCCATCTTAAAAATCCTTAATTTAACCCTTATTTGTTGATCTTCACACCTCCCCTTCATGTTGATATATATATATATATATATATATATATATATATATATATATATATATATATATATATATA
>SNQJ01S0055420.1:0-14728 GCA_010110895.2 Picea sitchensis
AAATTTATGCAACTTTATGCAACATGCAACTTATGCAACTTTATGCAACTATGCAACTTTATGCAACTATGTAACTTATGCCACTTGATGCAACTTATGTAACTTTATGAAACTATGCAACTTATGCAACTTTATGCAACTTATGCAACTGTATGCAACATGCAACTTATGCAACTTTATGCAACTATGCAACTTATGCAACTTTATGCAACTTTATGAAACTTAAGCAACTTTGCAACTTATGGAACTTATGCAACTATGCAACTTATACAAATTTATGTAACTATGCAACTTTATGAAACTTTATGCGACTATGAAACTTATGCGACTTTATGCAACTATGCAACTTTTTGAAACTTTATGCAACATGCAGCTTATGCAGTTATGAAAAATTATGCAACATGCAACTTATCAAACTATGCAACTTATGCAACTTTATGCAACTTTATGCAACTATGCAACTTATGCAACTTTATGCAACTTTATGAAACTTGGATCTTTTACATGGAAATTAAAATTTCTTCATGGTGGATAGTGTTACACATGTAAATGCACCAGATCAATACATTTACATCATTTGCAATATCAGGAAGATTGTTTGTTTCTAGCTCATAGGAATTTTATGTTGAACCTATATTTTTCTGCGTGCCTTGACTTTTTCTCATGGATCACAAGGCTTGACTAAAATCAGATATATTGTATGTTCCCCCTGACTTGTCCACCATTATTTCTATGCTCGTAGAGGTTGTAGGTTCTCCCTGAATTTTTCAATAGATTGTCTATGCTCACAGAGTATGTACATTCTCCATGGATTTTTCATTAGACTTACATCTTGACTCGCAATATCATAAAGCATATTGTTCATCCTGACTTTTGGTTTCACTCACAGAGTTTGTACGGTCCCCCTGGAGTTTTTCAATACCTCACAAAACTGGTTCATTCTCCAATCTCCCTGGCTAGCCTCAAGGTGGCCCATCTAGCCTCTCATTGGAGAATGATTGTTGATGCTACCAAATTTAACAAAATGGTAGTCCTATGGAAACTCACCTATCTTACCAAGATAGATATTCATTGCAAAATAAGAAATGTGAAAGTATCTGCAATTACTCTTGACCCGAGATCAATATTCTCCAGTGTGAATTTATTACCATGAATAAATGGCTTTGTGAAAATATGTTTTCACATCTCTAAAGCATCCTCAAACATAACATCTAAATCTAGAGAAAATATCTCTATGAGAAATAATGATAAATTAAAATCATGAGGGACGACATAAAATAACATGACATCAATCTCTAAGGGCGTTACATTCTAATTAAATTATGCTTGTAAAATGGAGTTCACATTTCATGACTTTCAAGTAAACAATCGTCATCTCTTCGAAAATAATTAGATCACTAATTTATCTTCTCATTTTATTGAGCGTAGGTACCACCAAATAGGTACATGTAAGATCTATATTCCTTGACTGAGGATCAAGATATACTAGGAGAGGTTGAAAGTGAGATGCATTGTACTAGACCTAATAGTTCTAGATCAACTAGAGTTGAAAAGATGAGAATATTTCGTAGACACATGAATTTTTTTATTGTTGAAGGAGGGTATTGTGGTTATGATGATGAGAGCATAGGTGACATTGTGTTTCCCTTGAGGTATAAACATATAGTGCAACAATGTGTACCTAAGGAGCTATCTCAATTGGACATATATTTATTCATCAATGGGAGGATGTATCACATTTCTACATAGTCCTTACATGGATTGGGGCTATTTTTCATGGATGGAATAAAGGTCAAATATGGAACTGTAACTAAATTGATGCAGTGTGCCATACCATGCTACAAATACAATCACTGGTTGATGTTAGTTTGATATACGTGAAGTATGCAGAGATACAGAGTTGCTGCAAATTATGTACAACTAGTAGACAACAATCAAAATAAAGGGGTGGCTATGTATATTGATGGAAGGCCAAAATATTCCAGAAACATTGCAGGATTTATAAATAGTACAAAACCAGAGACAAAAAGTAAGCAATTGAATTGCATAGTTGATGGGCGACAAGGAAATCGTATATTCATATTTGCAACAAAATCAATAGTTGCAGATGAAGAGTTGTTGATCGATTACAATTTGAATCGAATAGGTGGATGGGTTACTACTATGGGGGTAAATATATTATATACCATTTAACACAACCTTTGATCAGTCACTCTTATTATTTTTTGTTTTCATTAATGATCTTATATACCATTCAAATTAACTTGCACTAATTGTCTCGCTTCTTGTACTGTGGAAGAGTGATCATGCCCGGATGCCTGCACGGTCTAGAGGCAACTTTGAAAACGTAAAATTCAATGTAATAACATTTTTTTTTTATAATAGTTGTTAATATGATTAAAATATCTAATTTTTTTTAATGTTACAATTATTTTCATAAATTTTATTGATTGGTTTATTGTATCAGGCTGACCTTGGAAAGTCACTTGCAGATATATCGATCCAGGGTGACCGTGGAAAGTCACTTGAAACTACATTCGTCCAGGGTGACTGTGGAAAGTCACCTGCTTTGTCGCATCAAGTAAATGTTAATAGTAACTAATTATGATTACAATAACTAAATTTATTTAATGTTAAAATTAATTTCCTTAATTTTATTGTTTGATGTTTGTAGTCCACACTCAATGTGGATGACGAGGTGATTGAGGAAGAAATTTTTTATTGGACAAATCTAATGGAAACTGTTAGGAAGGCCCTAAAAATGGAAAACATAGAATTACTTTGTTTGATTAGCAGAAGACCCATGACATAGGAGATTAGTGCAAGAATTAATGAGTTGAAAGCTCAAATACATTCTTATGGGGTAAGTGGCATCTTTACATAATTTTATTAGCTATGACATATATTCATTTATGATTTTTAGTTTTATATTTTTTATATGACCTAATAAAGTCAAGTATTCCTTTTGTAGGATTTGTTTTGTGATGATGCTCCAGTGCGACCACAACATTGACATAGCATACGAGTGAGGATATTTTACTCTCCTGAGGTTGGCCTCAAATCAAATGATGAGCATACTAATTTTGAGCAGCATGACATGCCCTAGCAGGGCCATACATAAATTGGAACTCCAAATGATGTTGGAGATGAACCTAGTGTCAATTGTGAGGAAGCTTGTCCTGGAGCAGGATGGGTGAAAAACACACGATCACTATATGTCACCTTTCTACAAAATATAGATACAAAATATACAATAAATATACAAAATATTGCAGGTATTTATTAATTAATTGATTTATTTTTATCATGTAATTGAAAAGAACATATGTCAAAATTATTTTAAATTAACAATCACAATGTTTTTGCAGGAAATAATGTATACTATAGGAACTTGAATGAAAATGTAGTGGATCTTTTTGGCCCCACCATTATCACAAGGTGGAATGGCCAAGATATCCATTTGAAATATGAATTGATAAGCCATATGGTAAACTTGTTTGGAAATATATTCAACAAAAAAGTGGTCACCAGTTTAGTTGGCAAGAGTTTGAAATATACCAGGGCCCGGTATAGGCAAAGATTGGAATACAATCTGAAGTATGAGCGCCCTCCCATGGTTTGGGAGAAAGAGTGGAAGGAATTGATAGAGGATGCAAAGGATAATTTTCTTAAAAAATAAGGAAAAAAACCACGACCTAGTAAAGCAAGGCATGACACATATCATATTTTTAGTGAAATATCCTCAATTTTTATTTTTATTTTGTTTTAAATAACAATTGTGACATCTAACATATTTCAAAATTTTCATAGGTTTCCACACACCTCTAAAACAAAAAAGGCTAGACTGGAAAATCACGAGCAACATAAATAGGGCCAAGGTGGATACAAAAAACTAAGAGCATGAATCATAAGAATTAAATGATTAATTTTGGTGAATATTTATTTAATAGTAGGAAACAAATAATTATTTTATTACAAGAAATTTTAATGATGTTATGCATTGTAAGGAAATACATTCAAATACCCTACCACTGAGGAAGACCTAAATCTTGGTTTCAAGTGTCATTATCAAAGTGTGGTTGAATATCGAAAAAGCTTGGGAAAGATGCCAATCTCCCCAATTATGCAAAGGCAGATAAATAAAATAATTAAGGCCATCATTTTAGTATACTTGTAAAATCTATTCATGATTGATTATATCACCAATAACTAAATGTTTATGCTTGTTTTAAGCAGGAGAGAAATCGAAGTAGTGAGGGTAGTGGTACTCATGAAAAACTACCAGTTGATAGTGGGGAGGGCCTGTCGCATGATATTGGGGAGAAAACTATCCATTCTGATATGTATGATTTATAAATAGAAGTATGTATTATGATTATAGATATGATCCAGATTATTTTCGGCACAAAATGAGAGCAGAGATATAATAAAGAAATGCACAGAGATATCGTAGATATCCAATAATATAACATAAATGTATCAGAGATGCAACCATAAAGACAGATATACAGTAATACATGATTTCTATTAATGAAATAAATGTACAGAGACTGTAAAAATACAGAGTGAAAGACTCGCTAGAATGATGGTAGCTTATCTATGAGAAGAGATGTGACAAATACTCGCATTCACAAGAAGATGATTACAATGAGGCTATGAAGGAATTTTTACAATAAACAGGAATGCCAAAAACCCTAGACATCCAAAAACCTAACCCTAGGAGTTGAAGCGCCAAAATTCATGTGGGCTCTGTTTGGGTAAGTTAGTACATCAACTTCCTGAGGTCGTAACTTTTGCATACGATCTTTGTTTTAGGTGTATGATAGCCCGTTGGAAAGGTATCATCAATTATATTCATTTTGGGGGATCAATAATTACTTTATATATTATTGAGAAGTTTGATCTCGAAAAACCTTCATTTAGGCCCTCAAAAATGGCCCCAGAAGTTAAAACTACTAAAAATAGTAAATTGTCAAAATTGCTAGAAAATTGTTTTGAGCCAGTTGGAAAAGGTTAGTGGCCACTGATATCCACCTAGATCAAGATATTTATTTTTTGATGTATACTTATAAATTTTATTCTTTCAATGGAAGAGCATGTAGCTCATGAGTGTGAACTGCAAGAGGAACCAAGGACGCAAACAATGAGCACACCAATTGTCATGGCTAGAGAGATAGGTAAAGAGAAATATTCTAATGTTATTAGAAATAATGAAATAGTTCTTTCAATAATATTTTAGCATATCGATATGATTGTTTTTGTTGTTGCAGTTGACGCCCATTTGCAACTACCTCCATGCCTTGCTCATCGATGTACCAGAAGTATGGTACATGAGGGCATGAAAACACAACACAACTAGGACAAGGTGCAAGAAATACATTGATGGATGAGGATGATGATATCCCACTCATTTGTTTAAAAATAAATAAAAATCAGATTGTATAAATTTATGACTTCTATTTTGATCACTATCGTTATTAATATGAATGAAAGTTTATATGACTTGCCTTCTTATGCATGAATGTTTATATGTTTATATGTCTTGATGAATTTCCTACTTATGCATGGATGTTTATATGTTTTCTATGTAAAATAAATCATTTATTAGGTATGGAGAATTGAGATCGATGTGAGGGGGGGGAGGGGGCATATGAGCTTCCATCTTCATGTGGTTGGCCCTATTCAGTAGAGAATAACCTATTCTCAAAACAAAGATAAGCTCATTAAGGTATTCCACTGTAGTATTTCTAGAGTCATTTACATGTTTAAATGCATGTTTATTTACTTATATATTATTTACTCATACAAAAAATTTGTATTTGATAATTTTTGCAGGTCTTGGCGATGGAAATGCAGCTTGTGGATAACTCTTATCAATTTGTATGGGAATATGGACCTGGTGAAAGGACAATGATAAGGTAATGGTTTTGACATGTTTTGTATAGTCTAGTTATTCCATTGGTTTTATTATATTAGTAATGGTGGGCCTATTGTTTTATCCCATTGGTTTTATTCTATTATATGGTAGGCCTATGGAAACTCATATGTATTACCAAGACAAGTATTCATTGAAAAATAATAAATGTGAAAGTCTCTGCAATTACTCTTGACCTGAGATTAATATTCTCCAATGTGAATTCATTACCATGAAGAAATGGCTTTGTGAAAATATGGTTTCACATCTCTAAAGCATCCTCAAACATAGCATCTAAATCTAGAGAAATGTTCTCTATGAGAAATAAAGAGAAATTAAAATCATGAGAGACAACATAAAATAACATGACATCAATCTCAAAAGGCCTTACATTCTAATTAAACCATGTTTGTTGAATGAAGTTCACATTTCATTACTTTCAAGTAAACAATCGTCATCCCTTCCAAACCTATAAGGGGAGAAAAACCTTGTAAAGACACAGGGGTTTCATAACGAA
Organism: Picea sitchensis; assembly: GCA_010110895.2. NCBI lineage: Eukaryota > Viridiplantae > Streptophyta > Pinopsida > Pinales > Pinaceae > Picea > Picea sitchensis. The sequence continues at coordinate 6,432 of SNQJ01S0055420.1, forward strand.
AAACTCACTCTAAATTCATAATAAGATATATATAATAATAATTGATTGTAAATATGATGATGAAATTAAAAGGATACGACGTACCTATATATATTCCCTTTATGTTTTTATGAAGAGTCACGACCTTTTATTAATTACATTAATGTTTAATTTTAATTTTATTTATTATTTTAATGTCTATATATTATATTATTTATTTATTGTGACATTTCCCTTCCTTTAAATTTTGATTTTTCCTCAAAGAAATGATAAGGAAGGATGTAACTGGATAAAGTGCTATGATTCCCATGCAGCGTCTTCTTCCGATAGATTTTTGCATTTAATCAGATATTCCTTGATTACTCGAGAATGTAATCTCTTTTCCCAGGTAGCGATAATGGCTTCGGGATCTAAAATGATTCTTCCTTCCTCATCCAACATCAGAAGTATAGTTTGTTCCTTTTGTTTTTACCCTGAGGCTTTCTTTAGACATGATACATGAAAGACATTGTGGATATGAATTTTATCTGGTAAATCCATTTCGTTAGCTACATGAATGATTTTTCTATTTATTTGATATGGTCCATAAAATTTTGGAGCCAATTTATTATTCCCATGTTGTTTAAGGGATAACTGGTTGTAAGGTTGAAGTCTCACAAATACCCAGTCTCCTACTTCGAACTCTCTTTCTATTTGGTTTTGGTCCGCTTGTTGCTTCATTCGGTTCCTTGCAACTGTTAAGTTTTCTTTGAGTAATTGAAGGATTTTCTAATTTTGGTCTAAATGGTATTTTACTAACACAACTTTAATGTGACCAGTGTCCAACTCCTTCCATGATGGAGGTTCGTAACCATAAAGAGCTTGGAAATGTGTCATTTTAGTTGATGTGTGATAAGTGGAATTATACCACCACTCAACAAGGTGCACCCATTGAAACCATTTATTTTTTTTGTCGGAGATAAAACAACGATGATAGGTTTATAAACATTTATTGACGACTTATGTTTGACCATATGTTTGAGGGTGGTAATATGAGCTCATATTGAGAGAGTTTTTTATCTGTTTGAAAAATTCTCTTCAAAAATTTCCTTTAAATTTGGCATCTCTATCGTTGATGGTAACCTTAGGGAACCCATGTAGTTTGTAAATATTTTAACAGAATATTTCAGTCGTTTGTTTTCTTGACTTTGTTTTCCTTACTTCAATAAAGTGTGCATACTTAGTTAGTATGTCTACTATTACTAATATTTTATCTTTTTCGTCGGATATGGGTAGTCCTTCAATGAAATCCATTGAAATTTCTTCCCATTTTTGGCTGGGAATGTGTAACGGGTGGAGTAACCCAGAGGTTGACACATTCTCATTCTTGTTCCTTTGATAGAGATCACATTCTGCTACATATTTTTGAATATCTGCACTCATCCCTTTCCAAAAAAATGATCTTTGTGCACTATAGTATGTTTTGAAAAATCCTACATGACCTGCAACTGGGCAATCATGAGATTCTTGAAGAACCTTGGCTTTAAATCTTGAGTTGGTATTTAAGTAGATTGTCCCTTTATACCATAACATGTCATTTTCCATTCGAACTTAGGATATTGATTTAAATATTTTATTATGGAGCAAGTCTATGGGTTTTTTTCATACTCATTTCAAATTTCATCCAACCATTATGGGATGGCTATTAATATTGCAAAAACTTTTGTTTCTTCATATTTTTGTGATAGGGCATCAACGACGATGTTGTCTTTTCCTCTTTTATGTAGAATTTCCATATGAAACATGGAAATTTTATATATCCACTTTTTTTGTTTGGTTGACAATGTTTTTTGTTGTAACAAGTACTCGAGACTATTATGATCTGTGTGTATCAAGAACTTACTTCCCAATAGATATTGGTGTCATTTTGTTAATGCATGCATGATGGAAATCATTTCCTATTGTAAGTGGATTGTAAGCATTCTATTTGATTTAATTTCCTACTCTAAAATATTATTGGGTGCCCATCTTGCATCAATATTGCTGCAATTCCAAAGCCTGACGTGTCACACTCGATGATGAAAGGTTTGGAGAAATCAGGTGTTTCTAATACTGGGGTTGTGGACAATACGTTTTTAAAGTTTTCAAGACATTTTTGTGCTTCCACATTCCATTAGGACTTTTTCTTAAGGATATTTGTTAAAGGGGCAGTTAAATGAGAATAATTCTTGACGAATCTTTGATGGTATCTTGCCAATCCTAGAAATCCTCTTAACTTGGATATCTTTTTGGGTTTAGGCCATTCTATGATTGCCTTGATTTTCTTGGGGTTTACCTTGACTCCTTTTTTGGATATGATGTGACCAAGCTACTCTACTTCCTCCTTGCCAAATGTACATTTTGACATTTTGGCGTAGAGTCAATTTTCCTCCAGAAGAGATAACACTTGTCCCAAATGTTTCATATTCTCCTCCCATGTTATATTGTACACTAAGATATCATCGAAGAACACTAATACATGTTTCTGTAAGTATGGGTGAAATAATTCGTTCATTGTCACTTGGAAATTTTTGGGGGCATTACTTATCCCAAAAGGCATCACCATGAATTCTTATTGTCCTAAGTGTGTCTGGAAGGTAGTCTTGGCTACATATTCTACTTCGACTCTAATATGATAGTACCCAGATCTTAAATCAATTTTTGAAAAATATCTTGCTCTGTGAAGTTCATCCAATATTTCATCAATAAATGGGATGGGATATTTATTTTTAATTGTTATTTTGTTTAGCCCTCGGTAATCTATGCATAATCTGAAAGATCGATCTTCCTTTCGAGCTAACACTACTGGAGCTACATATGGACCTCTTCTTTTTGTGATGACACCACATTTTAATAGGTCTTGGCCTAATATTTTTATCTCTGATTTTTGGTGATGGGGGTATATGTACGGTCTAACCTTAATTGGGCCATGTCCTGGTTTATCTTCAATTATATGTTCAATTCTTCTTTGAGGCGGTAACTCCATGTGAACGCCTTGAAATAAATTCTTATGTTTTTTAATTAGATCTTGGATGTGTGATGTTTTGGAATCATCATGTTCTGATTCTTATATTTCTATATTGTGGAATTGGATGAAGTATGCAGTTAATCCTTTTTAGATAATTTTTCCCATTTGTTGTGACAACACAACCTGTGTTTGTGGAGGTTTAAAACCATCTAATTTATAACTTTTCCCTTGCCACTTGAATTAGATGAAATGTTGTTGGTGATTGAATGAGTATGTGCCCAAGGTTTGTAACCATTGGACTCCTAAAACCACATCTACTCCTCCTAGAGGGACGGTGTAGAGTTTTGATTCCAGATTGAAATCTAGGATTTGGAGTTTCACCTTATGGCATTTTTTGACATTTCCATTTTTTTTTGTCTGCAACCCTTACTTTCATATATGGAACTAGATATACAAATAATTTGGGTTTCCTTGCAGTCTTGATATCGAGGAAATAGTGGGTACTTCTAGTGTCGATTAGTATGGTGACATAATCATTTTTGATATGTCATTTTAATTTGAAAGTTTGTGGTTGGGTAATTCTTGTGATGGTTGCAAGTGATATTCTTGGTGTGTTGTCTTCTATGAGTTCTAATGTGTCATTTTGGAAATTTTTCATTTCTTCATTTATTGATTCTATTGAGTCTGATTCGTCATCTTTTTATACTTCACAAGTGTACATTTGTTTTGATTTATCTTCGATCTAGCACCTATGTCTTGGGTCTCATTTCTCTCCACATCGTTTACATTTTCCTTCTTTTATTCTTTGGGACTCTAAACTTCTTCTTCTATCTTCAAGTAGATTGGGTGGTATTTATTTATCATTTCCTGTGGTCTGAGGTACACTCCTTCTTGTGTAAACCTTGTTAAATCTTGATTGGATTTCTAGTTTTTCTTTTGTGGCTTTTCCCTTGCGTATTGTTGTTTCTAACGTAGTAACCTCATGTAATCTTAACTCATCTTGGATATGTGGTTTGATACCACCTATGTAATAATGGAGTAATTGATAATTAGATAGTCCAAATACTCGGGTGGTGATGGCTTCCCATTGATTCATAAATTCACATATGCTACCTTTTTTTTGTAATCTGGTCACTTTTGAAAAAAAATAAAAATTTACGAGATGCCTTGAAATCTTAAAAAAAAATCATTTTTGAAATAATTCCAATTATATGACTGAATTCTTCCTTTCCACCATAGATACCAATTGTATGCAGTTCCTTGGAGGTACATGGAAGTGTATCTGACCTTTTCTTCATCTATTGTAATATTACATATATGGAAATATTCTTCAGTTTTGTTAAACCAAGCCATGCATTGGTTGTCGCCTCCATTGTATTTGGATAGTTCAATTTTGGATTTGGGAGGACAAATTATTAAGGGTTGATGTTGTGATATAGGTTGGGAATTTCAATTGTAGGGAGGTGGCGACAGTCATGGTGGTGGGGGTGATGTGTTAGATGTGCTTGAGTCACTTGGTTGTGGTTGGGTGGCTTGTTGGTGTCCTTGGGATTTTATTGCATTTAAAAGTTCATTCAGATTTTCTTCTTGATGTTGTGTCATCACAACCAAACTTTGTTGAAAATTGTCATTTATTTCTCGTTTAAATTTTCCCAAACCCCGTTGGAGGTTAACCCCAAGTTCTTGAAAAATATTTTCTTTAAAATCTTGTTTTAGATTGTCCAAGCCTTTTTTTAATTCTATTCCAACTTTCGTTGAAATGTTTTCTTTAATATTATGGGTCAACTCTTGTTTGAGTGCTTCATTGTTGAGCCTCATTTCTTCTAGTAACTCATGTTGAGTTTTTTGTATTGACTTTTCAAATGATTTTCTAATGCTTTTACACTCCTGGTCTATTTTTTCCACTTGAGCTTTTAGTTTAGAAATCCTTCTGGTGTTTGGGGGTGAGTATTTTTATGTAATTTTTATCTTGCTTAGGATATCCCCTTTTTAATTATTTGAAAATAATTGCATGTAATTTATGGTGTAGGGATGTGAGTTGAGCTGTGGAGAGTTGAGGTGTATGGTGGGTGGATGATGAAAGGAATGGAGAATGGGAAGGGGATGGCGTGGGAGTGAGGTGGATGCATATTGTGGAAGAGTGGGGGGGATGCCGGCTATGGGAGATGCAATTGTGGAATGGTGCATGGGTTGTGGGATGGTGCGTGAGAGTCAGATGGAGAATTGGAAGGAGTGGGAAGGGGAGCGACTATGATATGGTGGGAAGGGTTATGGGAGGGTTTGGAGAGAGGGGGGTGCATGGGAAGGGGAGTGGGAAGGAGTGCATGGGAAGGGGAGAGACTGTGATATAGTGGGGAGGGCTACGAGAGGTTTTGGAGAGAGGGGGATGTGTGGGAAGGGAAGTGTGAAGGAGAGTGTGGGAAGGGGAAGGGTTACAAAAGGGTTTGGGGAGAGGGGGGTTGAGTGGGAAGGGGAGTGGAGAGAGGTCGGTGAGTGGGAGTGGAGAGACTATGATTTTAGACTATGGGTGAGGGGAAAAATGTGGGGTGTGGGGAATGATTGTGATACGAGGGAGAAACCATCTCTGATACCAATGTAAAAGACACAAGGGTTTCATAATGAACAACTCACTCTGAATTCATAATAAGATATATATAATAATGATTGATTGTAAAAATGATGATGAAATTACAAGGATAGGGCCTGCCTATATATATTCCCTTTATGGTTTTATGAAGAGTCATGACCCTTTATTACATTAATGTTTAACTTTGTTTTTATTTATTAATTTAATGTTTATATATTATATTATTTATTTATTGTGACAAACCCCAACAAACAATCTTATTTTATTGCATTAGTAATGTATGATCACTTACAAATACTCCACCGTGAAATTATGCTCTTAACGATCTTTCCAAGATGACTTAGACTAGACTTTGTAACCTATAACAAACTCAGAAACTTACTGATAAATACATCTATTGTATACCAGCACCATGTTAGAATTTGTGCGTTGCTCGAGTGCCAAACTTCTATCTTTTTTGGACTGATATAACTATTGATATATATGTTGTTACTTTCAACCTCTATCAATTGATATTCGCAGCCTGTGTAAGTTGATACTCGCATTCTATGTATGTAGAAACTCACAACCTATATCAGCTGATATTCACAACCTATGTAAGTTACAACTCACAACCTGTATCAACTGATATTTGCAGTCTACGTATGTTGCAACTCACAACCTATATTAGATGATATTTGTATCATGTGTAAGCTGTAACTCATAGCCTATATCAGCTAATATTCGTATCATGTGTAAGATGCAACCCACAACCTGTATCAACTGATATTCGCAGCCTGTGTAGGTTGCAACTCGCACCCTGTATCAACTGATATTCGCAGCATGTGTATGTTTCAACTCACAACCTATATTAGTTTATATTCCCATCTTGTGTAAGTTGCAACTCAAAACCTTTATCAGTTGATATTCACAACCTTTGTAAGCTACAACTCACAGCTTGTATCGATTGATGTGCAAAGTTGATTTTGTGTGTACTGAGTTGTAATATCATCAAGTATTTTCTCTTCTTCTAGGTCTACTTGGACAGCCATGTCTTTCTTCTTATGTAATATTTGAACTTGATTATGAAAATGTTGATTAATGATATGATTGCATACTTTGTTATTATTATTTCTATGATTGGATAACTTGTTATAATTATTTCTATGATTATAAATCTTGTTATGATTACGTTTTTTAATTGGATATGGCCAATGGTCCTTTAGTGGCTGATATTCTTACTCATTATTGATTGATATGATTCCTCTTTTTTAATTGATATATTGCCTCTCTATTAACTGATATACTAACACTGTCATGGAGAAACTTATCATTGCCTTTGTTGGACACCTATGCTGCAACTTGGCATGCATGCATGCCATGAATGCAACTTTACGTTTACAACTTGACCTTTTACAACTTGAGTTTAACAACTCATTCAAATTGACTCTTAACTTGACCTTTTACAACTTGAGTTTAACAACTCATTCAACTTGACTCTCAACTTGGAAATTATAATTTCACATCATGGTGGGCAATATTACATGTGCCAATGCACTAGATAAATACATTTACATCACTTGCAATATAATAAATATTGTTTTTTTTTAGCTCATAGGAATTTTATGCTCAACCTAAATTTTGCTAGATTCCTTGACTTTTGCTCATGGCTCACAAGGCTTGACTAGGCTCACAGAGGTTGTACGTTTCCCCTAACATTTTCATTTGTCTGTCTATGCTCACAAAGGTTGTATGTTCCCCCTGAATTTTTCACTAGATTGTCTATGCTCACAGAGGTTGTACATTCCCCCTAACTTTTGCATTAGAATTACATCTTGACTTCTGTCTTTAACTTAGCTAGACTCACAGGATTATATAGCATCTCGTTCATCCTGACTTTTTGTTTGACTCACAGAGGTTGTGTGTTCCCCCTATATTTTGTCAATATCTCACAAGATTGGTTGATTCTCCAAATCTCCCTGGCTAGCAATTTTTTTTTTTTTAAACATATAGTCCTCGTCTATATAGCAACAAATCATCATGGAAAATATAACATTCTCGTGGAAACAAAAAAAAAAAATTTATGTTTTTCCATGAACATTCATCTATCTGGAGTTAAATCATTGTGGCAAATATAACATTCTTATGGAAACAAAAAACTTTTCATTTTTGTTTTGCCACCAACATCTGTCTATATAGAGATGAAAAATCATGGCAACTATAGCATTCTTGTGGCAACAAAAACTTTCTATTTATGTTTTGCCATGATTTTTCATCTATATAGTGATGACAAATCGTGGAAAACATAACATTCTCATGGCAACAAAAACTTTTCATTTATGTTTTTCCACAATTTCTCATCTATATATAGAAGAAAAATCGTGGAAAATATAGCATTCTCGTGAGAAAAAAAAATCATTTGTGTTTTTCCATGATTTTTTGTCTATATAGGGATGGAAAATTGTGGCAAATATAGAATTCTCACGAAAACAAAAAAATTTCATTTTTTTTCCACTATTTTTTGTCTATATAGCGATGAACAATCATGGAAAATATACCATTCTCATGGAAACACAAGCAGATGTTTGTCACGATATAGACGAAGTTTTGTTTCTATATATAAGAATGTTTGTAAAAAAAAACTAGAAGAAATGATTACCAAACTAATGACATGTGGCAGCCATATTTCGTGGATATTGCCACGATGAGTTATGGGTCATCGATAGAGTGATGAAAAAAGATCCATGAAAAATAAGGCATGCTTTC